>VSWD01000001.1:48840362-48959964 GCA_033119305.1 Pinctada imbricata
CGTTTGTTTTCCTTACGTGGCGAGGTAGAATATAGGAAAACACACCCACGTACTGAGGTACCCGTAAACAACCGAGGTACTTTTCCTATGACCTCGGTATGTATACCTCGCTAATAACTTCAGAATTTCACGAATATTGTTCTAGAAAAATTATTGGTGTACCTCGGTAAATCGGTAGTATGTTGCAGAGAGTGTGTGAGTTTGTCGTTTCCTACTGATTTTGTCTACTTCTGTTACATCACACTCTTGCACACATTTTATAAACGATGGAAATGATTGGTTCTCAAAGTTGATGTAACGCGAATTGCCATTGGCTAAACCATCCCGCTAAGTAAAATACAAAGACAACATGGCGGATGCTGCTCGGAGCTCGTTTTATTTTTCATGTAAGTAATTCTTATTACAGTGCTTTAAAATGCTCATGGTTTTCAAGGGTCAGATATTTTCTTGCTCCTGAATGTCAGCTAGAACGAGAAAATCGGAAGACGATAGAAAGATCGATTTCAGTCATGAAACTTGTCGATCGAACGTACTGCACTGACCGAGTGCGGTACTGATCGCTTAATCGCAACATAAAATTCCTTTGATAATCCTCAATAATCTATCAAGTAAGAATGATTGATCAATGATTATTATTTTTGATAAAAATGACATGAAAAAGTTATATTGGAGAAATGGTTTCAGACAGAGTCGAATGAACCTTTGTCAGAGGAAATTCCAGACTACCATATTCCGCACGGCAAGAAACTGTTCATGCAGTCATGGTTGTCTCTAAAAATCTTAAAGAAAATAAAATTGAAAAGAAAAGTAAAAGGTAATTTAGAAGGACTGGCTATATAAATGTATGTTGAACAGGATTCAGACTATACTTAGAACTTTGACTAGTCAACAAATCTCTTATGGGGCTAACAGGTACCAGGGAGGGGGGGATGGGGGCAAATGCTCCTGGCAATTAATGGTGAAACGTTTACACTTGTACACGGAGCGGTTTCGTTTTTTGACTGTAAACGTTTACATAATTTCTAAACGTGTACACGGACTACTGTACATGCAGTAAAAAGATATTCTTTGATATCGTTTTATTGCTCTACAAACTCAATATTTGCATTGATTTCCTGAAGTCGCGAAGTCAGTCAATTGATTCTTCATTTTACGTACGTACGAAATGAACATGTATGTGCTGTCGGAGTTATGTATGCATCCTTGATTCAAACACACTGGACAAACTTTAAACAAACGCTTAAAATGGGAAGAAAGTCTGTCTGAGAATCAATCTAATCCTGTTATAGAAAGAGCCGATATCTCAAAGTTGACACCGCCGCAACCGTCTCTTTCTCAGTCATTGCCGTCTATTTCTTCGTTTATTTATCCGCCGATGCCTTTTCTTGATGGTCCGGTGTCACTGTTTTTGTAACTTACTTGCACTTTTGAATTGTGGGAATTGTTGATAACAGCTTGATTTTTGAATCTTTGAAAGTTTTATTGCTCTACGAAACATCAGCATGTCGTATTAAAGTTGCGAATTCGATCTAGTCAAGTATAACTAAGTCGTATTTATGTCAATATATATGCACAACCAATGTAATTCCCTGAGATGTTACTATTGAAAGAAACGTACTGCAATTCGTGTATTAACACTTGTGACGTCACAGTGCATAAGATCTAAAGAAGCATGCCACTACGGCTGTTCTAACCTGCAAACTGAGCCCGCGGCGACCTGAATTTTAACATCACCCTTTTACCTAGAAAACGTGATTTCAGAAAACAAGAATGAAATAGACAACTATGGTGCATATATATAGAATAAATGTCATAATTTGTGTTTTGTTATGGGTATACAACACACAGCAAGTGCATTTATCGCATGAAATGCGCTAACGCGCATTACATGTACGATAAATGCACTTTCTGTGTGTTGTAAAGCCGTAACAAAACACAAATTAAGACACTTATTCTCTATTTATGACCATGTCTGCAAATGAATACTAGTGGATATAACTTTTCACATTAGAAATACAAAGAAGCGTTTAAACGTTTACGTTTCGTTTACAGCCTTCCGTGTACACGTTTAGGAAATTTGGTAAACGTTTCACCCTTACTGGCAATGCCAAATAATGTTGGGCACTTATACCGTTTTTTATGTTAATTTTATAAATCGGTGAAATTAGCAAGACAGTAATATTAACCTGGACACACTCGATCCAGAAACCAACATATATGAAAAAAAAAACCAATTTTATCGGGGCATAATTAAGATCACAATTATTGTGCATGTACATGATGTAGCTGATCAGAAAAGGATGCAATGTTATTGTTACGTGTGGTATATCTTCATGTGTTAATTTTTTTTATCAATGAAACGTTTGAAAAAAAAAGAAACTTTTAATGGTTACAAACATGTTCTGATAAATCAGGAATTTCTTCAACTTGGGGATGAAACTTTAAATTTTAGTTAAATGAATCTGGATTTAAGTCCTTTACAAGGCTCAATCTGAAACACATATAATTATGTTTATTTACCAAAACATGTCTTAAAGATAAAATTGAAAGACATTTATACATAAGACAATGGTAAATTCTTCTTGAAATGTCTGATTAAAAACTTAATTTTCTTGCCTAACTTTGGCAAAATGTAAATCCAGTCCATTGGGAATTTGATCGCATTTCGGCTACAATATCAGCGGCAGATTTAACTTTTAAGGGGGGCTTTGTGGGCTCGAGTTCCATCCCCCCTCCCCCGGCCATGGTGACCACAAAATTTTTTTCACATACTGTTTAGGACACTGATTCTGTGAACTTTACTTCGTTACAGTCTACAAGTTATTACAGAGGCCACTTTCTTGTTTCATTTCTCAAGAATGACTCCATATTTTAAACGCTCACGTACTCTGGGGAGTAGTTTGATCTGGATTTTTACCTTTTTGATTACGATAATTTGCAGATACTGAACATCACTGTGCTAATGTCCCCTTCAGCTCAAATATCTGATTTGCTTCAAAATTTTCAAAACCCCCACCAATGGGAAGGGGACATCCAGCCCCTCCCATACCCTCCCACACTTGGCCCTTCTGGCCTTGTGTCAACAAGAAAATATTTACTGTCAGCCAACCCCCCCCCCCCCCACCCACCCACCCCCCGTCCCCGGCATATGAGGGCGTGGATCCGCGCTTGAATATTACTTGATTGACAATCATCCTGGTCTGGTTATAAGTATGTGAATCCCTAAATCAAAAGGGTGGAACCTCTTGAGAATTTCTCGAAAATGCGCATGTTTATTTATCTGGTATTTTTACAACATTATTGATAATAGTGAATGAATGACTACGATGAAGTACAATTTTTCTATGCGAGCAGATTCAGTGTATTTGGCACGCGCATATATATAAAAAGGTTGGCTTTAAAGTCAAGACCCTCTCTTAGGAAAATGCAGGAATAATGCTAATCTTACAGTTTTTACGTTTTCCATTTTTCTTTAAAATCATTATAGCTGGCACCCATTCTTGAGTGGCTGGACCTCTGGCCGGAAAAAAAATCTTGATCACTAAGGAATTAAAAAAACTTAAGTTTATTTATAAGAATTAGAAAATGTCAAGATTTTTTTTATGTTTTACTCTTTATACCTGAATTTTCATCGTTTGCTGAATCTGCGTTGTTCTCTACAAATTTAATTACCCTTAGATGCAACAAATTTGCTTCATTTACAAAATTGTCATTAATGTTCATAGATGCAGATGCACTTATTCCCTTCTAAATTTAGTTGAAATACGCTCTGATGCCACCATGCAATTAAATGCTTTGGGAGGCCCCAAATCCCAACAAATGCAATATATTTGCTTCATTTTATCAAAATTTTCACTGTTTGAGGTCACAGAATCATGTGTTTGATCCCTTCTAAATTTCAGTTGCTATAGTACGTGTACGCTCTGCTGCCACCATTTCAAAATTGGGGGTTAGGGGGATCGAGGCCCCCTCCCGTACCCTCCCCCATTTGGCCCTTTGCGCTTCACAGGTCGTCCACATAAAATATTGTGTCCCCCACCCCTCGGCAGAAGAGGTTTTGGATACGCCCCTGATTTTGTTAAATGTCTATGTATACAAAAAATGTATCAATCAGAAAATATACAATCATGTACATTGTACAAAAGAATGAAATAGTTTTAGGTCGAATATGCATATGACAAGTATGAATAAAACGAAAGTAGATCCTCAAGGAAAGTTACAGTTATCGTCATGTAGCAGTCGCTATAAGCGTTTCAATGGTTGGTATCAGGATTTTCCTTGAATTGTGTAGTACAGAGGACTCCTGTTAATCTGATAGTCAATTTGTTGGAAGAACATTATCAGATTAACAGGAGTATCACAGTGTACACTAGAATTATTTGCTGTCCATCTGTCCATAGGACATTTGGTCAGACAAAATTTTACCATACATCTGTACATAGGACCGAGCAAGATTCTGTCTGATCGAATGACAGTATTGGTACAGAAATCATGAGTTAAAAAATGGTTGTCTATAGGCAAAACAAAACATGTCTGGAATATTTTTTATTTGAAAGGACAGTATCCGGTGAAGGTATCCTTTCACTTGGGGGGAGGGGGGGGGTCTAGTCAAAGTACATGTATCCTTTCTCTTTTGTGTGTAAGGGGGATTCTAGCCCTAGAATATCAACAAATGTCAACAATTGTTGAAAACAAAACAGGTCTAATAGTACCCGATGGTACCTTTGACAGTTTGATGTTAGTCTTGTGTAGTCCAACCCGCTTGACATCGTCCGATATACTTAGGTAAGCCGTTCAAATAGAACATGTACAGAACACTGAAAGGTGGTCATGTTTTAGATACATTGTGTCGTGAACAAGCCACGGTTGATTGAGTTGCAACCTTAGATTAGACATTTGGTTTTATTTACGCCGTTGGTTTTCCGACTTTCGTTTTTAAACATGTTTTACTTCAAACGTTCAAGAGATCGAGGTGATTGTAAAAGTCAAAACAATGTCGGACATCTGGACCGGCTTCGGGCAAAAACTTACCGGTCCCGAGTAAATTTTGCCTGTCAGGTCTGACGGTCCGATGTATTGGACATTGATTCCAGATTAACTTCGTCACGAGTGCATAATCGTGCTTGGATTTCACATAATAAAGTTTAGTATACTTCATAAATTTACTATGGGATGATCATACATTAAAACCAAGGTGTCATATTGACAAGTTTTCTCTTTGATACTTTTAATTGTCGGCATACATGTATTTTACAAAATTCCCAGTTTCAGCATTTTTGCCACTGATTTTCCCAATTCAAACGGCATAAGCCAATTTTGAAAAAAAAAATGTAACGGAAACAATGTTAAGTTTTCTAAAATTCTGATTACAATATACATGATACATGTATATAAAGGTTTCAATGACTTGCACACATTTCAAATCCATGAAAGTTGTCCAATATGCCTTCCCTTCTAGGCGTTAGATTATAGATAGGAACTATGTAGGCTATGTGCATGATGTGTGCTTGCTTCAAGGAAGAGTAAATAAATGTTCTGTTTAACAAAAGTTTATTCTAACAATAAAACAAAAGTTGATAATTATACTTTTATGATGATTTCTTCAAAATTTTTATTTCAGGAATGAAATACCAATGGAAACAGTTTAAACCATGTCTATATTTGGCAAACGAAAGGTAATAATACTACCATATTCCATTATCATGCTCAATTAATAACTTTTGACTTTGTGACCATGGGAACCTGGCGTGTTGTGATTGACTTACTCAAATTCATACATGTACCTCTAAGGTCAAGGTCACTGTGGACTAGTCACTTCTTGTAGATCACTTTTGCATGTGGCAAACCTTGTCCGCATTATTAGTACTAAATGCTTCATCGGATTAGGTTCATACTGGTACAATTGTTCCCTATAAGATGACGGTGCGTCAGGATTATGACTCAAGGTCATACCTCCAAGCTCAAGGTCAAAGTTGGCCTAGATCAGTTATGCATTTGACCAAACCTTGTCCAGGCCATAACTTCTTTAGAGGCTTTAATGGTTATGGTTAATACTGAATCCAATGGTTCCTTAAGGCAGCTTGTATGTTATGACTCTGACCTAAGGCCATATCTTCAAATTGAAAGTCAGTGCACTGGGCCACTAGAATCTTGATGGGGGAACTTTTAATGAAATAAAACATGTTATGCTCATGCAACTTGAGATCTTTCAAATAAACTCATTTTTAAACTTCCAAGGGTGATTTAAAAAAAATCAGCTCCTGATGCTACCTGAGGATCATAAAGTATATGTCAAGTCATATGTACAAGATATAGGTCACACTGACAAGTATTCCAAATTTTTCAGTTAAGATTTTTTCATTGATATGCTCAAGAGATAATTATGTCTCTCCCCATGGGGAGGAGACATATTGTTTTTGCCTCCGTGTCTGTCTGTCTGTCACATATCTCTGAACTGTTTAACAGATCACTTTCATATTTTAGTATGTTGTTAAGCATGATCCAAAAGTTCACATCAGTATGACCCAAGGTAAAATGATCAAGGTCAAAGGTCAAATTGAACTTTGACAGTGCAAATGCATGTACTACTGTGATAAATCCTGTCCTGGCCATATCTCTTGAACCGTTCAAGGGATCACTTTCATATATTAATATGTTGTTGTTTATGATCCAAAGGTTTCACATCACCTTGAGCCAAGGTAATGTGATCAAGGTCAAGGTCACTTGGTACATTTTTAAATGGGGGGGGGGGGGGGGGGGGGGTTGGGGGATGGAGACATTTGTTTTTTTCCAAAAAAAACCCCAATTTTAATATTTTCATATTTTGTATGTAAAAAGTATACACGTCATGTAATATTCATGCAATGATAAAACAACTTGGGTTTTTTTTTTTAAATGATAACAGATATTGAGATAATGTTTTAATTTTGTCTACGCATTTTATTTTTTTTAGAGACGAGTAAATCCAGATGATGATGCAAAATATTGGTGCATGGCAGAGGATGACAAGAAACATTGCTTAGAAAAGAGATACATCAATGATGTTATTGGTCGGTATACTTTTAATGCATACTTTAAATTGTGTTCAAAATTCATAGTTATTTAATAAATGTAGCTTTGGAGTCTGTGGGTTTTTGATTGGTTAAGACCAATAATTTATAGAATGAATATAAGAATAAATATTGCTTCTTCAAAGTTGCATTTATTTTCCTGTTATGTATCAGGTAAATGCAACACATGATTAAGAACAGACAGCTTGTTCAGTCACATTATATTGACCAAAGTGCAACTGCTGCTTTGAAAATATGCAAATTCTAAGTGCAGTGGAGGAAAGAAAATCCAATTTTATGGGAAAAAATGCAAGATGAATCCTGGCCTGTGGTGATCTCTGCATTAATGTTTCTTATCTTTCTTTTTCAGAATGCATCGAAGTTTAAAAAGTTATAACAAAGAATAAATTACCAGTATATGTAAAAATGTAAACTGAACTGATAAACTTCTTTGTCATGTTTGTTCGCATATGCTTTATATAGGTTTTGGGGTCTATAGCACAAAAACATTTACAAAAGGTTCTTTCATCTTGGAATATGCTGGAGAGAGAAGAAAGGCCAAGGAATTTGAGATGAAAAAGGAAGAAAAGCAAACTTACGTTTTTCATTACAAATGGAATGGGGAACAATATGTGTAAGAGGTTTCTACTATTCATCAAAAAGAAACTGAAAGTTATGTTTATAAATAATACAGGACACAAATTTACCAATAAACCTGGATTAAAAAAATCTGAATGTCCCTCAAGACACAAGGAGATTCAAAAAGATTGAATGGAATAAAGACATGAAAGATACATAATTCAATACATAAATTGTAACAGCTAGTATATAAATTTTTTTTGGATTACACTCTTTTCAGTTGACCAGAAATGTATATATGTGGCTTTAAATTACCTTTGAGTTTGGCATACACATGATGCATCTAAAAAAAAAGTGATAACTTAAAGGGTCATATATTTCAGCTTGTATTGTCGGTAGTGACAAAGCTGCCAACAGGTATACATGCTTCACAAACATTTTGGTGTTTTAGCTCACCTCGACGAAGTTGAGTGAGCTTATGCTATAACCCCACGCGTCCGCGTCCGCGTCCGTGTCCGCGTCCGGTTAAGAAGTTTGGGGTAGCTCAGTATCTGACAAAGTACTAATGCTACAGGAACCAAACTTGCACAAGTGATTCATCTTTGGATCCTGAGGTGAACCCATGCATCGGATGCAGCATCTGACCTACATTTTCCGCTTGAGTGACTTGGTTAAGAAATTTGGGGTAGCTCAGTATCTGACAAAGTACTAATGCTACATTAACCAAACTGGCACAAGTGATTCATCTTTGGATGCTGAGGTGAACCCATGCATCGTATGCAGCATCTGACCTACATTTTCCGCTTGAGTGACTTGGTTAAGAAGTTTGGGGTAGCTCAGTATCTGACAAAGTACTTATGCTACAGTAACCAAACTTGCACAAGTGATTCATCTTTGAGTGATTTTGCCTTTAAAAGCCAATATTGAGCAAAGTATAACTGCTACATGTACCAAACTTGCATATTGGATGTATCTTTGATCAAACTTTCATAAAATGACCTCGACCTACTTTTTCCGCTTGAGTGATTTTGCCTTTAAAAGCCAATATTGAGCAAAGTATAAGTGATACATATACCAAACTTGCATATTGGATGTATCTTTGATCAATCTTTCATAAAATGACCTTGACCTACTTTTTCCGCTTGATTGATTTTGCTCTATAAAGCCAATATTGAGCAAAGTATAACTGCTACATGTACCAAACTTGCATATTGGATGTATCTTTGATCAAACTTTCATAAAATGACCTCGACCTACTTTTTCCGCTTGAGTGATTTTGCTTTTAAAAGCCAATATTGAGCAAAGTATAAGTGATACATGTACCAAACTTGCATATTGGATGTATCTTTGATCAATCTTTCATAAAATGACCTTGACCTACTTTTTCCGCTTGAGTGATTTTGCTCTATAAAGCCAATATTGAGCAAAGTATAACTGCTACATGTACCAAACTTGCATATTGGATGTATCTTTGATCAAACTTTCATAAAATGACCTCGACCTACTTTTTTTCCTTGAGTGGTTTTGCCTTTAAAAGCCAATATACATGTACTAAGAAATATGTTTGAATTGAATTTTGCTGTCACGAGGTGAGCTTCGTAATCTGTGATTACCTATGTTTTTTTTTAGTATTGATGCAACCCATTCCCTGGATCGCTTAGGACGCTATGTAAATGATGAAGCTTTTGGAAAACCGGCAAATAATTCTGTCGTGAAATTGAAGATGATAAACAAGCAACCAAGGCTCTGCTTATTTGCATCTAGGGACATTTATGAAGGGGAAGAGATAAGATATGATTATGGTGACCAGGAGGCTCCATGGAGACAGGTAGATGTAATTAATGTATTAAAATTTACTGAAAATCTTTTTCTACCATTTCATCAAGTTAGTGAACAATTTTTAGCCAGCCGTGACAAAAGTCAGGTGAAGCTAATGTCATAGTCGGTGTCAGCGTCGTCCGCTTCCTTGAAATTCAATATAAAAAACTTTAATCTGAGCTATATCTCCTGAACTATAAGGGGTAGGGCTTTGATACTTCATATGTAGATACCTTATGACGTGACCTTGACCTTTGACCTAGTGACCTTGACCTTGGACATTGACTTACTAAGCAGGGCTATATCTGCTGAACTATAAAGGGGTAGGCTTTGATATTCTATATGTAGATATCAAATGACGAGAACTTTCATTTGAAACCCTGACTCTCAAAATAACAAAAACAATATATGGCAGCTGAATCAAAGGTAAAAATACTGTGCCGAACATTTAATTATAGATAACAAAAGCATGTCATAGCCACCAGTCTGTCTGACAAAGTGCTGAACCGTGCCAAACAATACAATCTTGAGATTTCGATTTCCATTTTGGTATTAACCGAAATTTGGCCCCCCAAATAAGGGAAAAGCTCAGCCATCCAATTGTTAGCTCACCTCAACGAAGTAGAGGGGGGCTTATTACACTATTGCCCCGCTGTTGGCATCCGACTATAGGTTAAGCAAAATAGAACAGGTCCATTCTCCCCTAATTATAAGTCCTACATCAACCAAACATGAATGATGCATCTAAGGATGCTCACTGCAGTGCATGGTTGAGATGCTGCATCCAAGCTACATTTTACACTCGAGTGAGCAGGTTATAAGTACAATGGGACAGGTCCATTCCCGCCTTACTATAATAAGTCTTGCATCAACCAAACTTGCAAGGATGATGCATCTGAGGATGCTTACTACAATGCACTATACAGGTGCTGTGTCTTACCTATATTTAACGCTTGATTGACCAGGTAAGTTAGAATTAGAATCTTCACTTCCAGCCTTCTTTAAATTCTTTATCAACCAAACTTGTGTGGGTGATGCATCCAGATATACTTTGTGCAATGTAGGTACACATGCTGGTCATGTGACAATGTTGCGGTGAACATGAGCTCTGTCATCTCTGATGACACTGTGTTTTGTTCTCCAGACGACCAAGATTTTATTCAGGCAGTTTTGGAATTTAATAATTAAAGGCATCATTTGAACATTTAAAATGGCCAATTTGACAACTTATCTGTTTTTCAAATTTAGATAACTGCTTTAGAACAAAACGCATGTCATGTTTTGAGTTTTCTAATATATATATGTAATTGAAGTTCTAATATTTTTCTCTTTTTTTTTTTTGGCATGTTGCATGTTCAGGAACAAATAGATGCATCACATGGTACATGGTCTTTGTTTTCTTTGTATTACATTTATGTGTTCTAGAATGTTTTATAGAAATAATGTACTGTAAATCACTTAACACTGACATGCTCCAAATGGAAATTAAGCAATAAAATTCGTTGCTACAAGCAGAGGTCACATTCTAGAGCATATATTGATTATCAGCGCATATACATGTTAAAGCACACTAATTAATTAGAACCAATTAAGCCTTGTTTAAAAAAAAAGATCATGTGGTTTACAGTACTTACTTTAGTTTGTTTGTTCAGATTTTATAACTTTCGTTTTTACATTTTTCTTATATCATGTTAATATATACATGTATTAAGTCATTATGTTGACAAATCCTTTACTCAAAAGTAACTGTCCTGCTCCTCAAGATTATAAACTTAGTAATAGTGAAAGGACAGCAGGTGTGAACAGAACAGAAAGACAAGCAGTAAAGTAATAGTCCTCTTCTGTTATAATGATTACCAATGGGACTTTATAAACTTAACATGAGTTTATAAACAAGAAATTTTTTAAACTCATTTATTATTTTTTGTCTGACAGATTTGTTTGTAGGGATTGCATTGCAGGTCTCACAATAAGTTTTATTGCAATTTGATGTGAATCACTGCCTAGAACTATGGTCATTTTCAGTGCTGCCATTCTGGAAGGTGACTTTTATTTTTTTTTCTTCAGAAAAGAGTTCTTCAAGTCAACCATTGGTAATGGTAACATCTTGCCTTGACATCAAACAGATTGTAAGTATGCAATTTTAGATTATGATTTTTGCTATTTCCGCTTGTCTACCAGTCTCTTGAATACTTTATATAGATACATGTATATGCAACAAATGTTGCTGAAAATTATGAATATAATAATGAGACTGTAATTAAGTGAATAGCATAATCCTTTATACACATGTGCAAACATGTCTCACACAGAACATTTTTTGGGGGGATATATAGGAATCATCCTGCCCATCTGCCATTATCCAATTTTGCAGGATACAAGTGGAAACACCACTAAAATTGTAGATCTCAAGCAGTGGGGATAGTATGTTCTCAAAACTGGATACACATTGCTTACATACTCACATTCATGTCAAACTAGCATGCTAGGTGTTGCCACCTAGGCCATAACTAATATGCAAGTCATTTGCCTCTAAGGCACATGGACAGATTCAAACTACATGTAATGCCCCCAAATTTCTAATCATGGGGGCATATAGTTTTTGGACTGTCCTGTTGTTTGATTGTTTGCATATACTTGGCCATAACTTTTGAATGGTAAGTGATAGGGCTTTCCTAATTCACATGTATACTAATGTTTTTTTCTTTATGCCCCCAGAATCAAAGATAAGGGGGCATATAGTTGTTGGCCTGTCCATCTGTCTGTCTGTTTATCTAAGGCAAAAACTTTAACATTGGATATAACTTTTAAATGTTAAGTGATAGGGCTTTCATATTTCACATGTGTACTCCTTGTGACAACACCCATCCGTTGATACCACAATTTTTGACCACTTGACCTTGAACTTTACCTTTGACCTACTTTTGAAAAAAACGTTAACATTGGGCATAAATCGTGAACTGTAAGTGATAGGGCTTTCATATTTAATATGTGTACTCCTTGTGACAAGACCTTTCCATTCATACCAAAATTATTTACCTCTTGACCTTGACCTTTGACCTACTTTTGAAAAACTTTAACATTGAGCATACCTCTAGAACTGTAAGCGATAGGGCTTTCATATTCCACATGTCTACTCCTTCTGACAAGACCTTTCTGTTGATACATTGTACCAAAACTTTTTACCTCTTGACCTTGACCCTTGACCTACTTTTGGAAAACTCTAACATTTAGCATTACTCTTGAACTGTAAGTGATTCACATGTGCATTCCTTTTGATGAGAACTTTTAGTTGGTACAAACATTTTTAGCTTGACCTTGGAGTTTGACCTATTTTACAAGAATAGTGCTTATTCTGTCAAAGATCCCAACGGGGCATTCGTGTTTCACAAACACATTGGTTTTATACCTTTTGAACTTGACCTTGAAGTTTGACATACATGTACTTTACAGATAATGTCTTTTATACTGACAAAGATGCTGAAGGGGGCATTCACGTTTTGCAAACTTATTTTTTTCAGAGATCAGTCAGGATGCTAGACAACGTAAAAGTAAAACAGTTGAACAATTTCGACGAATCAGTTACACATGTTATTGTTAACACAGGTAATTGTAATACAGGTAATCTTTGCTTAAATAAACTCCTCCTAACTCTTTCACTGTCTCTGTTACTTAGCTATCTCAGATGTCAGAACATCTACTTGTCTTAGCTTTCTTCTTTGCAAATCTCTATTGATGCTATAGTTACACCATCAGCTAACAAATTGTCTACAGCCGAGTACAAACAGTGTGAACCATACAGCTCTCACATGTTTCTTATTATAAGCACATGCAGGAAGGGTTGTAAAAACAGTCTACTTTTGAATACTGATGTATACATGGAATGTTCAAAAGTCATCTTTTTTGGTTTAGATTGATCGAGGTCTGTAAACCTGTAAAGGATGTAAACATTCAATGCTATCTACATGTATATCATGATAAAATTAATACAGCAGCATTTTTATTCCCCAAGAATCTTTGATTTGGGGGCATATAGTTTTTTGCCTGTCCGTCTGTCTGTCTGTTTGTCCAAGGCCTAAACTTTAACATTAGGCACAACATTTGAATGGTAAATCATAGGGCTTTCATATTTCCCATGTGTACTCCTTGTGACAAGACCTTTCTGTTGATATCAAAAGTTTGAACCTCTTGACCTTGACCTTTGACCTACATACTTTTGAAAAACTTCAACATTTAGCATAACTCTTGAACCTTAAGTGATAGGGCTTTCATATTTGACATGTGCATTCTTTGTGACAAGACCTTCCCTTTGGTACAAACATTTTTGACCTTGTTACTTTGACCTTGGAGTTCAGCCTACTTTACAAAAATAATGCTTATGCGGCCAAAGATCCAGTTGGGGCATTTTGTATTTTACAAACACACTGATTTTATTTTTTTCTCCTTACAAAGCCACTAGTCATTTAATTTGAATTTTTTTTTCCAAATTGTGCCAATCTTTCTGCCAAATATAATCTATGTAGTTCTTTAAGGAGAAAGTGGATAAAGGAAAATTCCTCTTACAGACATTTTAAAAGAATGACTTCAGGTTTACATTGATATTGATAATGATGTGATTTCATTTCATTCAATACATATTTTTAAAATTATTATGCCCATTTAAGGTCTTCAAAATAAAAATAGAATTCTTATGCAACGTTGATATAACCTCAAATGTCATTGGTTGTTCGTTCCTTAGTTACAGCCGTAAAATGAGAACATACTAGCCTTTGACGTTGCTAACGTCACACATTTCGCTTTATAGCTGCAAAAGTATACATTGCATTGTAATGGGAAATTAATGTTTACAGATTCAGGTGAAAGAATTTGCAATAGATCTATGAAGTTTTTCTACGCTGTGGCGTTCCATTGCTGGATTCTTAGTTATGACTGGATCCTACATAGTTTAGAGGCTGGTCATTACTTACCAGAGGTAAGAAAATGAACCTTTTCTCTTAATAATTGAATAGCTAAAGAGGCTTTACTAAAAGCTAAATGTTATCAGGAGAAAGAGACTAGACGAAAGTGTTATTCAAGGACATGTAGACTTAAGAAAAGTGCAGGAATGTTGAAAGTATTTACAGGAATTTTTGTGTCGCTTGAAAACCAAAGGAATAACTTTCCCTGGGATCTCTCTGCAATGTGGTAATATCTTTTCATAAACAGCAACAACTTTCTGAGTACATGAATATAAAACACACTCATGAAACTTGCATGCAGTATTATCATAAAGCAATAAAACATCAACAGAAGGTGATGTAAAAGGACTAGGTCTAATGCTAGTTTATACCTCAGTATGTACTTGTGAAATTGAAAAGATTTATCAGTTGATACATGTACTCAAGTAAGTAATTGTGGGAATGAAGTGATGTGTCAGTTGATACATGTACTCAAGTAAGTAATTGTAAGAAAAAAGTGATGTGTCAGTTTATACCTCAGTATGTACTTGTGAAAATGAAGGTATGTGTCAGTTGATACATCTACTCAAGTTAGTAATTGTGAGAAAGAAGTGGTGTGTCAGTTTATACCTCAGTGTGTACTTGTGAGAATGAAGGAATGTGTCAATTGATACATGTACTCAAGTAAGTAATTGTGAGAATGAAGTGGTGTGTCAGTTTATACCTCAGTGTGTACTTGTAAGAATGAAGGAATGTGTCAGTTGATACATGTACTCAAGTAAGTAATTGTGAGAATGAAGTGGTGTGTCAGTTTATACCTCAGTGTGTACTTGTAAGAATGAAGGAATGTGTCAGTTGATACATGTACTCAAGTAAGTAATTGTGAGAATGAAGTGGTGTGTCAGTTTATACCTCAGTGTGTACTTGTGAGAATGAAGGAATGTGTCAGTTGATACATGTACTCGAGTAAGTAATTGTGAGAATGAAGTGGTGTGTCAGTTTATACCTCAGTGTGTACTTGTGAGAATGAAGGAATGTGTCAGTTGATACATGTACTCAAGTATGTAGTTGTGAGAATGAAGTGGTGTGTCAGTTTATACCTCAGTGTGTACTTGTGAGAATGAAGGAATGTGTCAGTTGATACATGTACTCGAGTAAGTAATTGTGAGAATGAAGTGGTGTGTCAGTTTATACCTCAGTGTGTACTTGTGAGAATGAAGGAATGTGTCAGTTGATACATGTACTCAAGTATGTAGTTGTGAGAATGAAGTGATGTGTCAGTACATTGTATATACCTCAGTATGTACTTGTGAGAATGATTGGATGTGTCAGTTGATACATGTACTCAAGTATATAGTTGTGAGAATGAAGTGATGTGTCAGTCTATACCTCAGTATGTACTTGTGAGAATGAAAGGATGTGTCAGTACTCAAGTATGTAGTTGTGATAATGAAGTGATGTGTCAGTTTATACCTCAGTATGTACTTGTGAGGATGAAAGGATGTGTCAGTTGATATATGTACTCAAGTACATCTAGATATGAGAATAAAGAGATGTGTCATTTGTTTTACCTCAGTAAATAGTTGTGAGAATGAAGGAATTTTCACTTATACCTCAGTCAGTAGTGAGAATAAAGGGATCTTTAAAAGGAACCTTAAAAGTCCACTTTCTTTTGATGACCTGTAGTCAAAGATTCCTGTCCGTTTGTCTGTTTGTTCTTTTGTCTGTTTGTCTATAAGAATTTTAGCATTAGCCATAGCCTTTAAATGGTTGTTGATATTGCTTTCAGATTTCACACGTATGTTTTCCCTGTGATAAGACCCTTCAAGTGATACAAACATTTTGACCTTGACCGTGGCATTTTGTTAACTTTTATAAAACACTTAAACCTTGGTCATAACTTTTAAATGGAAGTCGGTATTGCTTTCATATTTCACATATGCTTTCCTTGTGATAAGGCCCTTCTATTGATACAAAAATATTGACCTTTGCATTGTGATTACTCTTATGGAAATTAAACTTTGGTCACTTTTGAGTGGTAAGTGATAGGGCTTTTATATTTCGCATGTAATTACCCTTTCTGTAAGTACCAGCCTTTTGACTTTGACCTTGGGATATGGCCTTAATTAGTCCTCTACCGACAAAACTGAGGGGACTTGAAGTTTCTACCTGTCTGTCTTGTCTGTCCATCCATCCGTCTGTCTGTCTGTCACACTTTCCTTGTCAAGAGCATAACTCTTCCCCCTGTTGATGGATTTTAATAATTTTTCACAGAAATGTTCTTTGATACCTAAGGGTGTGTCATGACCTTGAACAAAGGTCATAGGTCAATGGTCAAGGTCACAATAGACACCATGGTAAAGCCTTGTCCGGGGCATACTGTAAATTGGTTTTTATTCGTCATGTACCAATTTTTGTCATTTTCATCAGTGCCTTTCTTGACGAAATACTTACTGACGAATATTTATACTCCTGTTGGAATATGATGAAGTATGGGAAAGAAAATTTAGAGAGATATTGGTTTAATTGCCTATCATTTATACATTATCATTCTTACACATATAAATGTACATAAAGCATCATGCCCTTTGCCGTTTTAATTATACGACCGTAACATACTTATGTTCTGTAAAGCATATAAATGAAAAATTGTAATCAAAGTTGCAGTAAATTCTCATCTGATTACCTAATAATTTGTGAATTTGAAGGAATCGGCTACATATATGGCGCTTAATCTTTAGTTTTCACTTCGTATCTGAACGGACGAATTGGAATTTAGGTACCCTTGGATGATGAAGTTACGTACTGACGAAATGGCCTTTTTTAACAAATTGATGAAAATTGATACTGACAAAAATAAAGCAATTTACAGTAACTCCTCCATCTGTCGATGCATTTCTATAATATTTCACAGAAATGTTCTTTGGGACATAATGGTGAGTCATGACCTTGACCAAGGTCATAGTCAAAGGTCGAGGTCACAATAGACACCATGGTAAAACCACAGGGATTTATCACGCTAATACCATTTGCTGTATTTACTATATATATGTGTTAAAGGGATCTAACCCGACGTTTAACGAAAAATCGACAAGTCATCTTTAAGTCTTCAGAATTAGGCTAATCAATGTCAAAACCTATTTTCTGTGGTATATTTCGATAGATTAATTCATACTGAATCTTCATACGAAATTTGAAATTAGTACCTCCCTTATGAGCCGAGATATGCCCAATACCGCTCTCTTATAAGCGCCGTATTTCTAGGTCGGACAAAAAGGTGTCCGATGATAATCAGGCATCAGTGATCAACTTGAGGCACCGCTTGACCATTCAATGATGCGAACATCTCAAATACATAACATTGCATGAAATAGTCCAATATATGCTTAGTACAATTTCAAATAAAGTCTTTTTTGACGACTTTGAAATAAGAAAAGCGTCGGCATTAAGTGAGATTAAATTCAACATGTGCAGAGTTATGAAAGACATATACGTGCATGCAAAGAGGTAGCTATATGAGGGATTTTCATATACCAGCGATGTTTGAGATGGTAAAAAGCATGCGAAGAGTAGATAATCATGCAGTTGATGTCTTTGAAGTGTTCGGACCTTTAAACGATCAAGCAGTAACCAAATTTTGTCTATACTGCTTGATTATCACCGGACACCTTTTTGTCCGACCTAGAAATGCGGCGCTCATAAGAGAGCGGTATCGGGCATATCTCGGCTCGTAAGGGAGGTACTGATTTCAAATTTCGTATGAAGATTCAGTATGAATTAATCTATCGAAATATACCACAGAAAATAGGTTTTAACATTGATTAGCCTATTTCTGAAGACTTAAAGATGACTTGTCGATTTTTCGTTAAACGTCGAGTTACATGTAGATCCCTTTAACATATATATATAGTAAATACAGCAAACGGTATTAGCGTGATAAATCCCTGTGGTCAAAACCTTGTCTGGGGCATAAATCCAACCCCTTTTGATGGATTTAAATAATATTTCAGTGAAATGTTCTTTTGGACCTAAGGGTGTGTCATAACCTTGAACCAAGATTATATTTCAAAGGTCAAGGTCATGATAGACATCATGTTCAAAACCTTGTCTGGGGAATAATTCTTCCCTCTTTTTGATGGATTTCAGTAATATTTCACAGAAATGTTCTTTGGGACCTTTGGATTTGTTATGATTTTAAACCAAGGTCATAGGTCAAAGGTAAACGTCGCAATAGACAACATGGTCAAAATCTTGTCTGGGGCATACCTTTCCCCCTATTGGTGGATTTCACTTAAATTTCACAGAAATGTTGTTTGGAACCTAAGGGCATGTCATGATCTTGAACCAAGGTCATAGGTCAAAGTTCATGGTCTTAATAGACTCCATGGTCAAAACCTTGTCCTAGGCATATCTCCTCCCCCTGTTTATGCATTTCAATATTTCAGAGAAATGTTCTTTGTGACCTAAGGGTGTATCAAGACCTTGAGTCAAGGTCAAAGGTCAAGGTCACAATAGACATTGTAGTCAAAACCTTGATGTGTTATGACCTTTAATCAATTTAGTTATTAGAATTAAAAGCTATGCCGGTAGGAGTCATATATTGCTCGGTGATCAAAAGCTTGTTTTAGGAAAAACTTTAAACTGCCATAACTTTTGAATGCTATTGATTTTCAAATACATATGATACTGACTTTGGTATTCGATCCTCTAAAATAAACGTCAACTTTGGTCATAACTAACATAGTATTTTGGCTTTCATATTTACACCACAAACAAAGAAAGTTTGGGCATATATAGGAATCACTCTGTCCATTAGTTTTTCTGGCCATCTGGTTAAGAAGTCTTAAAAGCAGATATCTTTCAAACTATTTGTGGTAGGCCTTTTATAATGTATTACGTACATTCAACATGAGGAGTATTACATTTCGTCCATGATGTTTGACTCAGTGACCTTGTTTTGGGGCCTATGCTGCATTTTAGATTAAGAGGTTTTGACAGCAGACATCTTTCATACTATCAGTGGTAGTCCTTTTATAATCTATACATACAATCACCATAAGAAGTACTACATTTTGGTACCTTGACTTTTGACCTAGTGACTTTGACCTTGGCTTTGGGCCTATGTTGCATTATTTTTACTTGAGTGATTATGAATGAACCTTTGATTGTTCTATGTATGTTTTTTTAAGGGATAAATCTTTCATATACACATTGTACATATTTTTTACTACATTTTCATTACCATTCATTTGACATAGTGGCTTTGACCTTGAATTCTGTATGAGAGTATTCAATGCAAACAATTGCATGTCTCTCCATAAATAAATCTGTCAAGAAAATTTTTAGCCGCAGGGGTATATTTCATCCCTTTAGAGCAGTTAAGTTTACATGTGTAATCCTCATGACAAGATCCTTCAATTGTTACCATTTTTAGTTCTACTGGTAAATTAGGGTCAAGGTCTCAATGCATGGCCAAGAACATATATAGGGTCAAACATGTGACAGGCATCATACCTTTTGTTGAACAGTCTAGTTTTTAGAATGATGGGGAGTGCCATTTAATACTCTAGTATATAGTTTTGACAATATTGGAGTGTGTCATGTGATACCTCTGTATGTAGTTGTAAGAATGGTTGAGTGTGTCATGTGATACTTTGGTATTTAGTTATAAGAAAAATGGAGTATGTCAATAGATACCTCGGTATTTAGTCCTAAGAATAGTGGAGTATGTCATGTGATACCTCAGTATTTAGTCGTAAGAATTATGGAGTGTGTAATATGGTACCTCGGTATTTATTTGTAAGAATTATTGAGTATATCATGTGATACCTCGGTGCATTTATTTAGTTGTAAGAATTATGGAGTGTGTCATGTTATACCTCAGTATGTAGTTGTAAGAATTATGGTGTGTCGTGTGGTACCTCAGTTTGTAGTTGTAAGAATTATGGTGTGTCGTGTGGTACCTCAGTTTGTAGTTGTAAGAATTATGGTGTGTCATGTGGTACCTCAGTTTGTAGTTGTAGGAATTATGGTGTGTCATGTGGTACCTCAGTTTGTAGTTGAAGGAATTATGGTGTGTCATGTGGTACCTCAATTTGTAGCTGTATGAATTATGGTGTGTCATATGGTACCTCAGTTTGTAGTTGTAGGAATTATGGAGAGTGTCATGTGATACCTCAGTACATGTATTTAGTTGTAAGAATTATGGAGTATATCATGTGATACCTTGGTACATGTATTTAGTTGTAAGAATTATGGAGTTTGTCATGTGATACCTCAGTACATGTATTTAGTTGTAAGAACTAAGGAGTATATCATGTGATACCTTGGTACATGTATTTAGTTGTAAGAATTATGGAGTTTGTCATGATACCTCAGTTTTTAGCACAGGAGCTCAACACCAAGAATCCACAATGAAACCCACCCTTTTCAAATGGTACATTCCTAATTTTCATCAAGTAAGAGGCAAGTAGAAGTGTAGGTTTCATTGTGGATCATTTTGTCAAGCTCCTTTAGTTGGTAATTGTATGAATATTGGAATGTGTTTTGTGATACCTAAGTATGTTGTTGTGAGAAGAATGGAGAGTGTCATGTGATGCTATGCAATGACAATAATTCCTGTATCAAAGACTTTTAATTTTTCACGTAGGAGGATTATGAGATTATAGGTGACCTAGCATCAGAAAGAAAACATGGTGGACCTAAAAAGTCGCGTCAACTACGAAACAAATTATTGAATGATCTGGAAATATATGTTGATGAAAGAGAGACAAATGAGGTATCCAGAGGTATGTATATCTTAACGTAGAGAAAAAAAAGGGGTGCGAATGTTTTGTCTTGTTTGTCAGAAAGTTTACAATGGTCAGCTTTGATATAGCGAGTTGGACCATAGAGAAAACTGCTGTTGTGGGTATAGTGTTGATGAGGTTTGTGATAAGATGTTTCAGATATTCAATCCTCATCAATGGTACTTTAAACTGAAAATTTTAATGTTTTCATCTGTAATAAGTAAAAAAAAAAGATAGTTATTCAATCAATTTGATAAGAGTGAATGAATAAATGAAGGCTTCATATTTTTGTCATAAATTTTCCACTTTATATATTTTAGCATCATTAGAACTCCTGACAAAGAAATGCGGATGTATAGTGAAAGCATCACTACAAGAATTAAACAAAAAAAGTGTAGTAATTACATGTGATGCAGCTGAAAATGTTTCAGCTGAGGATATTAAAAAATTTCAAGGTTAGTCATTCATGAAGAATTTCTATTTCTCAATTATCTAAGAATAGCTAGTCATTACACCTGACTGTCAAAATTTGTACATACATGTATTCGGCTGGATTGCAGAGCTGTATTGATTGAGAATGTTCTTCTGTCTGTCAATTCATTTGTCAACGTATTGGTTAGCCTTTTAGTTTACATTCATTCTTTTTAGTGGTAATAGATCAGGGTTCAACAGTAAGGCACATCCAAACGACATTGTCATGTAAAAATTGGCGTCGGACGGGCAAAAATTGGTGCAGGCCGTCCGAATGGACGTGTCACCTGGATCGAGCACAATGTAAATGATTATTATTGGGCACATTTAAACATAACATTTACCTGCATTTTAATTAACAGTTATACGTAATACGGGGTATCAAAAATGTTCTGCATTTGATTGCATTCTGTAACTGTCTGCGCGTGTCTCTTAGGAAACTAAACGCAATTTTGACTGCTTTGTCATACAAAAATTTAAATGACTTGATATCACTCCATATACATGTAACTGGCTTTGTCGTATAAATATCATATGCATTATGGTCGTAGTTTTATGCAATCAAGTTATACAGACAAAATGTTTAATGGAAAGCGTCATGAAGTCACGGGAAAATCGGAATCTAACACGAATTTTGTAAATAGAATTTGATAGTGCGTACCGGTAATCGTTTAACTATATCTTAATTTTAGGATTTAGCAAGATCTTCTGAACGGTGACAATTTAACTTAATGTTTTTTAATGACAAAGTAAACAAAATTGTGTTTATCAAAATTCAGAGGTGAGCTGTGCGGACAGAGGATGTTCATACCTCATATTCCATGACTTCCCCTCAGAAAATTACGGACATTACGTTCACACAAGTTCCCTGTATTCAAAGTCGATCAGCATAAATTTTGGATAAATTGACAACTTGAATGAGAGGGTGAAGGTTAACAAAAAATGATGTCAGAATTTGTTTTATGGCCATTTTGCACATATAAGTCGGCACTTAAATTACCAACTTAAAGATTAATTGGACTACCCAAATTTTCACTTGGACGGGTTAAGTGTGCCAGAGCTAGTCCGATTGGACCACCTGTTTCAAAAGTTACTGTCAAACCCTGTAGATGAACTTCATTTTTCTTCAAAGAATTGACAGAAGTTGACAACACATTGTTTGGTAATATTTTGACTGATGCCACAACTATGTCTTTGATGATGATTTGTTATAACCATGACATTTCTTTTTAAGTCAGTAAGAAATTAACCATCAAGTTATGTCAGGCATCTAGCCATCAAACTTTGTTATATGAAGATGGTCTATTTGTTTAGACTTTATACTTGGCTTGTAGATCAACCTTGATGAGAACTATTGAGTTAATATCATCGGTGTGACCTGTTTTTCACTGTTCAAGGTCAAGTGCTAAGATTGGTTAACATTTTGGTTTGCTCTTAAGAGTGATAATTTGTGGACTTTATACTTTTTATTTAGATCAACTTTTATAGTACAAATGAATTGCTATAGTTATAAGTGACCTTCCCCTTTTAAAAGTCAAATGTTTTAATTGTTTATCCTTTGTGTTTACATTTGCTTTTGTTCCGTATGGAGGAATATACTGACCAGGACCACAAAATTCTTGAACCAAGGTCACATCTGCATGGTTACAGTGAAAAGTAGGATATTTCCTAGCTACAATTTTTCTGATTGGCTGACACATTTTTTACTTCTCCTCTGAAACTGCTTCACAGAATTTCACCAAACTTTACAGGAAGCAAGTACACAATGTCCTTCCCAATCCTCACTAAAAGTTATTTCCTTTGGGTCTTAGACTGACTTCATTTAAAACATTTCAAGAACATACAGTCTCCTCAGGTGAGTGATGTGGCCCCCTTAGGCCTCTTGTTCCATATTGAGGATAATGCTGACCAGGACTACAAAATTCTTGAACCAAGGTCACATCTGCATGGTCAGAGTCACAGTGAAAAGTATTATATTATCCTTGCCACAATGTTTCTTCCTCTTCCTTGTATTGAATAATATTTCAAAGAATTGTTGCTAAGGACCCAAGATCTTGATTATAGTTATTACATGGAGGATGAGATGTTACATTGAAAGAGCATTTGAATTGTTTTTATCAGTATATGTATTGCTTTCAGAAAGGGAATATTTCAGTAATCATTCTTATTTTTGTCTCTTTTTCACAGTTCTCTACAATACAAAAGGAATATTAACAGTGAGTCGAGATTGGTTGTTTGATACTTTGACTGATTACAACATTCAACCATATGACAAATATCTTGTAATTGAATTAAAAAGGCAGAAAGATATGCTGATATATTCACCTGATAGTGAGGATTTGCGAGTTGAAGATGTCGATGTAGATATGCAGGATGAGGATAGTGAATCCAGAAGGTCTGAGGGTGAAATGGCCAATGATGGGAATAATGCATCAAAAAACCCCGAGATACTGATTGAAAATTCACCTGATACTGAGGATAGTGAGGATTTGCGAGTTGAAGATGTAGATGTAGGTAGGCAGGTTGAGGATGGTGAATCCAGAAGGTCTGAGGGTGAACTGGCCAATGATGGGAATAATGCATCAAAAAACCCTGAGATTCTGATTGAAAATTCACCTGATACTGAGGATATGCGAGTTGAAGATGTCGATGTAGATATGCAGGTTGAGGATGGTGAATCCAGAGGGCCTGAAGGTGAACTGGACGATGATGGGGATAATGCATCAAAAAACCCCGAGATACTGATTGAAAATTCACCTGATACTGAGGATAGTGAGGATTTGCGAGTTGAAGATGTAGATGTAGATATGCAGGATGAGGATGGTGAATCCAGAAGGTCTGAGGGTGAACTGGCCAATGATGGGAATAATGCATCAAAAAACCCCAAGATTCTGATTGAAAATTCACCTTGTACTAAGGATAGTGAGGATTTGCGAGTTGAAGATGTAGATATGCAGGTTGAGGATGGTGAATCCAGAGGGTCTGAGGGTGAACTGGCCGATGATGGGGATAATGCATCAAAAAACCCCAAGATTCTGATTGAAAATTGGAATTGTGAATCAAAAAGAAATGAGGAAATGCTTTGTTTATCACCTGTTGATTTGGATTTGGATGAGGAGGATTTTGAAACAAATAGAAATAATATGTATCCTGAAAATATTCTAGAGTCACCACCAATTTATTTAGGTGTTCAGAGTGAAAATGATGATGATATCAGGGATCCAGACTTCGAAGTATCAAAATCTGAATTGGATTCTCAGGTTCTCTCTGATTCAACAGATTCTGAATCTGAGATGTCAGAGATTGTCCCAGTGCCTATCAAATTTGACAAAAAGCATCTCAAGCAAAAGATAAGCACCATAAGCCAAAATGATGACATAAAAGTCCAACCATCTAACAACAAAACAGGTGTTCGAGTATGGGATAAGTTACATTTCTGCCTTTATTGTGAGAATAGCTATACAAATATTACAAAACACTACTTGGGTCGTCATAAAGATGAAACTGAAATTCAAAGAATACTAGCCATGAAGCTTGGTTCAAAGGAAAGAAAATCAGCATTGCTTAAGATAAGAAATAGTGGTGATTACAAACATAACACAGATGTTCTGGAAAAGGGGAGTGGAACTGTCATAACCTGGACAAGGAAGGAGGAGAAAACCTCTCACAGCAACTACTTGCCTTGTGAGGACTGCCTTGGTTTCTTCTTGAAGGCAAATTTGTGGAGACACAGAAAACAATGTCCATTCAAAAAAACAGATGAAGTTGGTGCAAATAAAAGATGTCAATCTCAGGCATCTTTACTCTTGCCTAGTTCCATTGGAGTTTGCACAGGACTGAAAGAAAAAGTGTTAAGTCGCATGAGTACTGATGAAGTAACAATGGTTGTGCGGAATGATCCAATTATAATACGTGTTGGGGAAAAGCTGTTTCAGAGGCATGGGCAGTTGCCACATCTGTACAGTCATATCAGTCAGAAGATGAGGGAACTGGGAAGATTTCTACTCTCTGTCAGGAAAGAAGATCCAGAGACAAGTACAATGTCAAAATTGCTCGTACCAGAAAAGTACCCTCTAGCTGTAAAGGCAACACAGAGTTTATGCGGTTATGGCAACAAAGATAATACATACAGCAATCCATCTTTAGCTCTTAAAATTGGACACTTGCTGAAGAAATGTTGTAAGGTAAAGATATACAAGGCATTAATATCAAGAACTGAAACCAATGATGCTGAGAAATTCTGTCGTCTGTGTGAAGAATATTGGGAGGACGATGTATCAAACGCAGCTTTGCAAACACTTAGGACTGAAAAGAGGAGTAAAGGAAATATCTTGCCGTTAACAGAAGACATAAGAAAGGTTCAAAATCTTTTGAAGGAAAAGTCAAGAAGTATGGCTGAGAAACTTTCAAAAAGTTTTACAAAGGCAGGATGGGATACCCTGAATCAAGCAACACTGGCGAGTTTGGTTATATTTAATCGCAGGAGGGGAGGAGAAACTGAAAGAATAACAGTTGACAATTACAGGAATGTGAAGCTGAAGCACACTGCTGATTCAATCAAAGAAGTAGAAGAGGCTCTGTCACCTGTTGAAAAGGTCATGTGTAGAACATTTCAAAGAATAGAAATTAGAGGGAAAAAAGGTAGAACAGTACCAGTCCTCCTTCCACCAAATTTGAGAGAGCATATAGAGGTATTGTTACAACACAGACAAGAAGCAGGAGTACACAAAGACAACAAATATCTTTTCCCAAGATCTTCCTTTGATTCATTAAATCCACTGCGAAGTGCAGATTGTTTAAGAAGATTTGCAAATGAAGCTGATTTGTCCTTTCCAGAAAACCTCACCAGTACGAAGTTGAGAAAGCATGTTGCCACAATTTCACAAGTGCTAGACCTCAGCAAGTCAGATCTTGAAAATATGGCTAACTTCCTTGGGCATGATATTGAAGTACATCGATCTTTCTACAGGATCCCTCAGGAGACTCTCCAAGTGGCAAAAATGGGACGACTTTTAACAGCATTTGACAATGGAACAGTCTCCAAATATAGCGGAAAGCCTTTAGATGAAATCCCAGTTGATGAAGGTTTGTCCAGAATTTAATTTAAAAAAGAATGCGGGTGAATAATATGCATTTTTACTTTACCTTGGCCATAACTTTTGAACAGTAAGAGGTAGGGCTTTCATAATACGTGTGCATTTCTTATGGCAAGACCTTCCTATTGGTACCAGAAATTTTGACCTCATGACCTTGACCTTTGAGATTGACCTACTTTTAAAAGCTTTAACCTATGTTATAAGTTTTGAATGGTAAATGATAAGGGTTTCAAATTTCACATGATTTACCTTTTGGCAATATCTTCTATCAATTGGCACCACAGTTTTTGACCTTTTGACTTAAACCATGAAGTTTGAACTACTTCACAAATGAAAATGTTTATACTGATAAAGTTGTGAATGGATACATTCATGCTTAACAAACACATCTTGTTGTATGAGTATGGAATACTTCTAGATTTCCTCATGATATGAGACTTGTCTCGTAAACACATCCTGTTATACCCCTGCCAATGCAGTTGAGGGGGTATTGTTACACCCCTGTCAATGAAGTGAGAGGGTATTGTTACACCCCTGCCAATGAAGTTAAAGGGGTATTGTTACAAGCCTGCCAATGAAGTTGAGGGAGTGCATGTATTGTTATATCCTTCCCAATGAATTTGAGGGGATATTGATAAAACCCCTGCCAATGAAGTTTAGGGGATATTGTTATACACCTGCCAGTGAAGTTGAGGGGGTATTCTGGTTTCACCCTGACTGTCTGTCCATCTTTTCTGTCTGGCTACAGAAATGTTCTTATCTTAACTTTAAGAATTCTTGATGAAACTTCACATGTAGATTGTTCCTGGAGAAAGAGGAGCTCTTTTGATTTTTTTGAGGTTCAAAGGTCAAACTTTAAACTTAGCATGTATGGAAAATAGCATTAAATGGTTTTTCCTCACCACAGCAAATATGATTCTTGACCTATAGTGATGAAACTTTAACATGTCAATATCTAGATTGTTTTTGTTTGACCTAAGGAGGCTTCTCCACACCACAGCTCAAGTTATTCTTTGCCTGTTTTAATGAAACATTACACAAAGATTCCTTATTAGTAAAAGAAGAGCACTATTGTTTTTGGTGTAAAATTGAAATATGTCATGCATGAAAAGCAGTGATGTTTATGCACTAAAGCTGAGTAATTCTTTACCTTCAATGATAAAACCAAAGAAGGCCTATCTATGATTAAAGGGAGAAACCTTTTGATTTTGGATAAAAAAACAAAGGTCAACATCAGACTTCGATTGTATTGTAAACAGTGTTTTTGTTGTACCAGGGGAGCATGGGTTGTGTAATTAACCAACACTTATAATTAAGGATTTTTAATACTTGTTGGGCTAGTTTAGATTATTAGGTCAGAAGTTTAAAAAGATCAAGAAAGCTATGCATAGATGTGATGTTACAATTAATTGCTGTGGAAAGAGAGGGCATTTTTGCGCACCTTCTATGGTCAGATGTTGATTTATATAGTGGATGTTGTTGTCTCATCCCATTTTGTGCTTTATTTACACTTTATATGCAAATAAGATTAATCTTATCATAAAATTTATTTTGTAGAGTGGGAGGTTGATGATGAAGCTGATCCTCTTGAGGATACTTTTGATGACGCTGAAGAAACTATGGAAACTTCATCTTATAATGGTAAGAGAAAATAAGTGTGGAAAAATTATTTTTTATACTCCCATCTTTAGAAGAATGTATTGTGGTATGGCCCTGACAGTCCGTCCATCTGCCAGTGTGTCTGTCCCTTCATTTGTGGAGAAAATACAAACAAAACCATTAGCCCTTGAATATTCTGACACAAAGATTACTTTGACTAGGATAAAAGGAGATCCTGGTGACAATCACAACAGCACTCACAATAGAGTACCATTGGGAGCCTAGACAGACCCCTAGCAAGCTAGAGGTGGGACCAGGTGCTCGGGAGGAGTAAGCATCCCCTGTTTGGCTAGCCGCACCCGCTGTCAATGCTCATGCTTAGAAATGAAAATAAAATCGGCAAAACAAGCCATATCTATATAGAAAGTGCTATGGCAACCATGCCAGGATAAGACAATTAAAACACTGTCAAACCCCTCGTGGGGAAATTTTTCATGAGCTCCCGCTGTCAATGCAGAAGAAACCTACAGAGATTTAAGGTCTGGGTCACAGGAAACTATAATATTCATACTCTGTTGTTAGAATACAGACCAAACTACATGTCCTAGAATAATCAACTTACCACATTGGATCACCATTAAGAGAGAAAGCGAATACTCTGTCCTTTTTGTTTTCATGGTCAGAGGTGTAAGGTCAAGGCCACAGCAACTTCGATTTTTTAAAACCTTTAGGGAAAGATATGACTAAACTTTTCCATAATCTCTTCAAACTTATCACAAAAAATGACCATGGTGAGAGGAAGAACCCTATTGTTATTACAGCACTACAAGATGTAGGGGAGATGTACTGCATCTACTTCATACGTAGCATGCTGGTTATAAATAAACTGAAGAATTTCTTAGTTCTTGAGTGTAAATGAATTATTATCCTTCTTCAAATTTTTTTCAGCAGCCTCCTCATCATCACATGAACCACAGTCATCCAGATCACAGCAGTCGTCACAGGAACCACAGTCATCCAGATCACGGCAGTCGTCACAGGAACAACAGTCATCCAGATCACAGCATTCGTCACAGGAACCACAGTCATCCAGATCACAGCAGTCGTCACAGGAACCACAGTCATCCAGATCACAGCAGTTGTCACAGGAACAACAGGCATCTAGTGAGAATTTATCATTTCTTGTTTTGGGGTATAAGTACATGTATTTCAAAACGCAATTTTGTTTTCTTGCTAATGCTTTATTGTTGTAACATAAACAATGATTAATGTAAAGGTGATTTATTTGAACCTATGTGTGGTTCATCAATTTACTTGTTTTTTGGATGTGACATTTTGTTTGAAATTCCTACCCTTTTTATTATACCCCCGCCAACAAAGTGGGGGGGGGGGTATACTGGTTTGGTTTTTTTTTAAATAAGAAAGTCTGAATACTTTCATCAGAACTATCTACAGGGTAAGTTAAATTATTATTAAGAAACAGAAGGTGTAAATGAAAATAATTATCACTTTTCAAATATTTTCAGCATCAGACTCCTCATCATCACTTGAACCACAGTCATCAAGATCACAGCAGTCGTCACAGGAACCACAGTCATCAAGATCACAGCAGTCGTCACAGGAACCACAGGCATCCAGTGAGAATTTCTCATTTCTTGAATAGCTTTACACAACAAAAAATACTTTATATCACCTGCTTTTAACAAATGGGGATATTAAGACTTGTTGTCTGGCAGTCTGTCACAAAAATGTTTTCTTTTATTTTTCTCGATGTGTTTATTCATTAAAGCAAAAGCATATAAACATTCGTATACACAAGTGGAACATGTCAGAGAAATAAATGGTATTCTCTATTTCATCTATTACAGGAAGAGTGATCCTGTCCAAGGAACAAACAACCACTTTGAAAAACATTTTCAGAGAAAATATACTCTTAAGAAAGGAACTAAGGAGGGATCAGTGTGAGCGTGCTGCTGGGCAAAGTCCTTGTCTTCAAAATCTTGGTTGGAAAAAAATTAAGAACACTATTCACAATTGGATAACATGTGAAAAGAGAAAAATGATGGCTTTTTCAAAGAAAAAGAAATAAACTCAACGTAAGATTGACTGAAGAATGTACATATGATACATGAATTTCACAGAAGGCTTATAAATAGTTTAAAAGTAATTACATGTACGCTTGAACTGTTAGTACAGAAAGTTCAGTCTTTTAGAAATGTGATGGTCTAGTAATGCACCGGATATTTTGTGTGGACGAAAGGATCATAGAAAATGGATGTGGTTATTTTCTCCTATTTAACTCTGTCCAATCTCATGATCCCCATTTCTGAGAATGTATAAATGATTCTTTTTGGTGAAAATATATGAGTCGTACTATGTCAGTTGATACCACAGTATGAGGTGGCGAGAGTATAGGAGTTATGCTATGTCAGTTAATATCACAGTACATTATAAGGCGGTGAGGATATAGCAGTTATATTATGTCAGTAGATACCACGGTATGAAATTACTTAAATATAAAAGTTACATTGTATTTGTTGATACCCTATGTAGTATTAGGTGGTGAGAATATTGAAATTAAATTTTGTCATTTGATACCTAAGCATGAATTGGTAAGATTATATTCTAGTATGATATGAGGTATTGAGAATGTAGGAGTTTGTCAGTGTACTTCATTGTCAAGAATTGAGAATATTGATAGAGCAGTATGAAGTAGTGATGATATAGGAATATGTCAGTTGTAACCTCAGTTTGAAGTATTGCAAGTATTGGAGTATGTTTGGTGATAACACAGCATTATTTTTTATGCACCCAGAATCAAACATTCGAGGGTGTTTATTTTTTGGCATGTCTGTCTGTTTGTACAAAACCCTAAACATTGGGCTTAACATTTGAATGAAAGCTGATAGAGCTTTAAAATTTCTCATTTCATGTGTGTATTCCATGTAACAAGACCTTTCTGTTGATATATAACTTTTGAATGAAAGTTGATAGAGCTTTCTTGTTTAATGTGTGTATTCCTTGTAATAAGACCTTTCTGTTGATACCATATTTTTTTTTACCTTGCAACCTTCAGCTTGACCTTTCACCTACTTTTGAAAACCTTCAACATTGGGCATAACTTTTGAGTTGAAGGTGATGAAGCTTTCATTTTATTATTTTTAATAATAATAAATAATTTTTAACTTGTTCAACTTAATATACATGTACATGTATAACCAAATGTCCGATGTAGTAACACACATGTCTGATGCCTTACAAAAAAGTTTCCCATACACTGCTCTGTAAAAAGTGATGAGGATAATGGTGAATGCCTTTTTATATCTGTATATTGCAGTATGTTATATGTAGTATTTAGTTATGAGAGTAAAAGAGAATGTCATTCGATACAACTGATCGTAATTATGAGAATAATAAATACCTCAGTAGACTAGAGAATAATGAGTGTGTCATGTGATACCTCAATATATAGTTGAGAATTATAGACTGTGCTATTTAATACCTCAGTATGTAGTCTAGAGAATGATTGAGTGTGTCATGTGATACCTCAGTATGTAGTCTAGAGAATAATAAAGTGTTATGTAATACCTCAGTATGTAGAGTTGAGAATTATAGAGTGTGTTATTTAATACCTCAGTATGTAGTCTTGAGAATGATTGAGTATGTCATGTGATACCTCAGTATGTAGTCTAGAGAATAATAAAGTGTTATGTAATACCTCAGTATGTAGAGTTTAGAATAATAGAGTGTGTTATTCAATACCTCAGTATGTAGACTTGAGAATAAAAGAGTGTTTCATGCTTAGTTGTTTAATTGTAAGAATAGTTAAGCATGTTTTCTGATACCTCATTATGTACATATTTTCCTTATAAGTGCCCTGCAAAATGGTGGAAGCCCTATAGGAATCACTGTGTCTGTCTGTCCAGTCCATCTGTCAAAAACTTTAACCCTAGACATAAATACTGAACTATGGCTTTCATAGTTGGCTTGTGTATTCCTTGTGACAAGACCTCTCTGCTTGTACGAAATTTGTATTGCCTTTTGACCAAGGTCAAGGTCAAACTATGGCATGCCTCCAGCGAGGCCTTGACTTACAGTGTCAGTGTTCTAGTTTTAATGGAAAACTGAGTGGGTTTATATGATACATAACAGCACAGCATTTCACTGAACCTTAAAGGGAGCAAGTAAAGAACTTCCTGTCTTTTCACATTTATCAAATATGTCTACGTAATAATTCTAATTGGCTTGATCCACTCTCTTATTTCGTGGCAACAATTAGTTCGAATTTCAGATTATCAATTTGTCTCTCTATAGAATTACATGTCTTAGGTGAGTTATTATATGCCTCTAATAGTTCTTCTAATAAGTTGTATATGGTCGTATTTACCACTTTTCTATGTTTGATTCTAATTTCGTTCAACAGATTTCATAAAATTGAATCTTACGCTGCTTATTGTTCATTCTTACTGTTGATTATTTTGGTATTAAAATTTGTCACAAACATTCTTAGTTTTTCATGTAATGCAACAGTAGAAGAAAGGAACGGAACCTTCCCTATTTACAAGGATAAAAGGAGATCCTATTTACAAGTACCTGAAACATGCATGTCTGATGCTGTAGATTTATCTGTTCTTAAATGATGCTATTGAATTTGAAGACGTTTAACATTTAAATGGTTGTTTTATTGCATAGCGTTGTCCGACTGTATGTCCGCATATCCTAATATTTGTAGGAAGAACAGAGTACAACTAGTTAGTTCTAGGATCTTCTGCTTACTTGAAAAAACAAAGACAACGCTAAAGACGGTTAATGGCCAAATTGCTGGAAGCAGATTGTGTTATGAAATAATATGTCCTTTCAAAGCAGCAGAGTGCAATATTAATATCTCCATTCAAAGTCGGATTCTATATAGTTTTGACACACTTGGTTCTATTCAAAATCATATCTTCAAGGTCAATCCTCAAGGTTAACTTCAGTACCAAAAAGCAGATCCTCTATGTTCTAGCTGTATGGCAAGTTTTAAAGTGATACTGCATAGAGTAATGGCGTATGTCCAGTTTATAAAATAGGTATATACAGATTACATAGCTCATATCCAGAAGCAATTTATCACTTGGGCAGAAAAAAAAGGTCAATGTCATTTTATAAAAGTTTGATCAAAGATTTGCAGTTCTTTTACTCTATATTTGCGCAAAATCACCTGAACATGAAAAGTAGGTCAATGAAAGGGGAGGATTTCCAACAACACTCGGTTGCAGCAACCACTGCAAAACTTACAACACCCAATAAAAAAAACACAGCAGACACTCGAAGAAAGAGACGCAAAAGGGACAAGGAACACCAATTCACAACAAAGAAACATGAAACACAAAAGACTATACATAAACCAATGGGCACCGGTGCCGACTTAGGACGGCCATTTTCCATGTAAGTAGCAGACGATGTAGTTATCCGGATCATATGCGCACAACCCTCCCACTTTTCCGATTACCCAGTGGTATCGAAGAACGCACAATTGTGGTATAAAATAACCACCCTTTAAGATGAACACACGGAGAGCATGACCCAGAGGCCCCAAGAAACACACAGATGGATTTGTAAATGGATATTAAAAAGCAGAAGGTCAAGGTCATTTTATGAATGTTTGATCAAAGGTACAGACCGATTTGCAAGCATTACATGATATGCAAGTTTGGTACATGTAGCACTCAAAATTTGCTCAATATGGCTTTTAAAAGCAAAATCACTCTATCAGAAAAATTAGATCAAGGTCATTTTATGAAAGTTTGACAGTATGCATCCAATATGCTTTGTATATTTTACCATGTATATAAGGTCTTTCCCTCGATGTTTGATTTTCAGAGTATATGTGTCATGCACATGTGGTCAAAGCCATACCTCCTATACTGGTTATAGCACAGTATCTTGAAACTTTTATACATTGGTTCACTATGGTAAGAGGATGATACGTATACATTTTCTCATACGTGTAAAGAGCAAAGTCAGTTTATCAAACCTAAATGGTGTTTTGTTTTTGTTTTTGTTTTTTCTTCACTTTTCTTATTTATTAAATAGTAAATTGTGGGACAATAAAAGAAACTTGATATGTAAACCCGTCTATAAGCCTTGTATGTGCTTTAGAGCTCGCCATGAAATATATGCATGAATCGGCTGTAACGAAAGAGACGGATCTGATATTCACGACGAGATGAAGACCTAAAGGTCAAATAATGTATCAAAGGAAACAACGTAGCTCTGCCTAAAACTTGGAGGTGCACAACATCCCAAAATTTCTTACGAGCAAAAACAAAACAAAACAAGAGGCCCAAGGGGGCCACATCGCTCACCTGAGGAGATCTGTATGTAACTATGTTTTCAATCAAAGTCAGTATAAGAACTGAAGAAAATCACTTTTAGTGAAGCTTTGAGAAGGACAATGTGTACTTACTTCCTGTAAAGTTTGGTGACATTCTGTGCAGTAGTTTAAGAGGATAAGTAAAAAAAAATGTGTCATCCAATTAGAGCCTATGGAGGACATCTTGGGTTTCCGATCGGCTCGAAAAACACAAACTTGGTAGACTAAGAGGGCAATGAGTACTTGCTTCCTGTGAAGTTTCATGAAATTCTGTGCAGCGGTTTCAGATGAGAAGTCGAAAATGCGTCAGCCAATCAGAGCCCGTGGCAGCCATCTTAGATTTCCGATCGGCTCGAAAACACAAACTTGGTAGAGGGCATTGAGTACTTGCTTCCTGTGTAGTTTCGTGAAATTCTGTGCAGCGGTTTCAGAAGAGAAGTCGAAAATGTGTCAGCCAATCAGAGCCTGTGGCGGCCATCTTGGATTTCAGATCGGCTCAAAAATCACAAACTTTGTAGAGGGCATTGAGTACTTGCTTCCTGTGAAGTTTCCTGAAGTTATGTGAAACGGTTGCAGAGGAGATGTCGAAAATGTTAAAAGTTTATGCCGGACGGACGACAGACGGACGACGGACGGCGCGCTATGACAATAGCTCACTTGAGCTTCGCTCAGGTGAGCTAAAAAGGGGGGGGGGGGGGGGGTAAAGAATGGAGGTGTCATGTTGTTCTGTACGCACAAATTTAGACATCTCTAGTACAGTTCTAAATTTTGGCTCTATAAGTATATGAATAAATGTCTGGCTGGTAGCGAGGAATATTTTTGGCAAAATATAGACTTATTAAAAATACTTTCTTACGGAAGCTAATTCATGCCATGTTATATCTTTTCACTATTTCATAGTTAAGAGAAAAGTTGCTCGTAGTTACGAGAAAAAATTCTCGTAATCACGAGAAAAGTTTCACGTAGTTACCAAAAAAATCCTCGTAGTAACAAGAAAAGTTTCTCGTAGCTACGAGAAAAAAATTCTCGTAGTTACGAGAAAAATTTCTCGTAGTTACGAGAAAAAAATAATACAATCTGAATGGCATGATATTTGGTAAAAAAGCCTTGAAGTTCCTAGATTGAAATTCTTGAATAATCCACATTTTTAATGAAAAAAGATGTAAAAAAAAAAAGATTTGGCCACAATAAAACCTTCAACAAAATTTGCAAATTTCAAATGTGATGACTTAAAACATTTATTAACTACTTTTGATATGAATTCATGTCCAAAGTATGTAAAGACTTCCAAAAAAATTAAATGAAAGTAAGCATTAACACATCACTCTATGACAAACGTGACGACTTCAATTCAATTCCTAGGCACCTGGTCTCACCCCCATATCGGGAGTTCGCTTCTTTTCATATGATGGAGGTTTTTGTTTGTTTGCTTTGGTTCCTGTTTTATCCTGATTTTGTATGCCTTCTGTTTCTGATTTTCTGAATTATCGATTCTGTGCTGTATACAGGGATATGGTCATTATCCATATTTGTCATTTCCAATTTTCAGCAGTTTTTGATGAAATTTGTTATAATTTTTAACCCGAAATTTCCACGAAATACCTGAATTGGCAAAGTCTAAACCTAATTCATTGTAGAGTAGGACCTTAAATTTATGCTTTCAGAAAATACTTTCAAATTCCACAACATCTGGGGTATCTTGGAGAAATCGTATCCGTAGAGGGATACCATAAAATACCTATTTTTATTACCCAAAGATAAATGTAAATATCAAACTTTAACTTTCAAATTATTGAAAGAGTTGCAAACTGAAACAAAAGAATGATAGTTGAAATTTAGTTGAGGCCCTCGAGTTCTTGCTTTCTTTAAGGTTTCGTGAAATAACGAGCATCAGTTTTGGAGATGCCCTCGGTGGCCATATTTGTTGACTGATCGACACGAAAAACACAAACTTGGTAGAGAAAGAACCTTGATTACTTGCTTCCTGTAAGGTTTCGTGAAATTCTGTTCAGCGGTTGCAGAGGAGAAGTCGAAAATGCGTCAGCCAATTAGAGCCCTCGGTGGCCATATTTGTTGACCGATCGGCACGAAAAACACAAACTTGAATGATAGAGGACCTTGAGTACTTGTTGTGAAATTCTGTGCAGTTGTTGCAGAGGAAAAGTCGGAAATGTTAAAAGTTTATGCCGGACGACGGACGGACAGCGCGCTGTGACAATAGGTCACATGAGCTTTGCTCAGGTGAGCTAAAAAAATGTGTACCAAGTAAGTAGTTCGAACTTCGTTTCTTCTTTATCCTCAAGACATACATCTGTCAACACGTGACTCTACAAAGGGCAAAAAAGCATTGTACATTTCTTTTTTGTCTCTCTTACAAATTCTAACTATACAATAAATTGGCATAAGAAAGCGCGGATCTAAAGGATTTAAGGGGACAAGCCCCCACCCCCTGGAATTTGCCGAAATTGCTTAATTTCCGATTATATGTGTGTGGGGTTTTTTTTTGTCAAAAGCATATACTAGAACACCCTCCTTCCCATACTTAACCATCATTGACTTTTTTTTGTGGATCCGTCATGATGAAAGTATATTCAAGGGACTGAATGTTCAAACTTATGCATTTCAAAGCTTTTTCTCATTTAAACAAAATCTTTCCCGTCCCTTTTGCTGAGATAAATGAATCTTGAAAATATAACCTGTATGATGATGATGATGAATGTTTTCGACAGACGGACGGACAAACACCGACGGTGCGTTATGACTTAAGCTTCGCACAGGTGAGCCAATCAAAATAAGTCATTCACATACATGTGCAAAATCTACGGAAGCATAGAAGGGACATTGCGAGAAAAAAATTATCTCGTGCGCACGACTTAGAAACTTTTGCGCACGACTTAGTAAGTCGTGCGCACGACTTTGTAACTCGTGCGCACGACTTTGTAACTCGTGCTCACGACTTTTGTAACTCGTGCGCACGACTTGCTTACTCGTGAGCACGACTTACTATCTCGTGCGCACGACTTAGTAACTCGTGCGCACGACTTTGTAACCCGTGCTCACGACTTAGTAACTCGTGCGCACGACTTTGTAACTCGTGCTCACGACTTTTGTAACTCGTGCGCACGACTTACTTACTCGTGAGCACGACTTACTATCTCGTGCGCACGACTTAGTAACTCGTGTGCACGACTTACTTACTCGTGAGCACGACTTACTAACTCGTGCGCACGACTTACTAACTCGTGCGCACGACTTTTTGTTGTTATTCTATTGGTCAATTATCTCGTGCCCACGACTTTGCAACTCGTGCTCACGAGATAATCAACCAATAGAAAACTATGATCAAATAAAATGGCGATAATTGATAATGATCATGCATGTATATTGAAATACTCTCGTCTATCAAAAGTACAGTAAACTTCTTATGCTGTATTCATAAGTTATCGGCGTTGTGCTCAATACAAAACGTATTTTACAACAGTACCCCCGATTTATTCTTGGAAGCACACGGACAACATCGGAACCCCCCCCCTCGATTTCGTAAACAGAGATAACTTTAACAAAGAACAAACACTAGTAATACCGTACCCCAAGTCAAATGCTGGGCTTGACGGACCCTTCTCAGTATGGACAATTTCTCCATTTTTTTATGCATATCTTTTTAAATCAAAGGTTGGCCCCCATCCCGATGTCATGATAGTCATGTATGTATCATGCATTTCTTATCGGGAGGGGACAGTCAAGCCGAGCAGTATGGTGAACTTATATTACCCCTTGTGCCCCTCTTTTAGTTTCAACAAATTCATAGTTCCGTCATATTCATCAATATGTTTATTTGCTACGTACCAAGTTTCAGCACATTTGAAATAATTCAGCGAAAATGAAGCGCGATTGGCTCTATTTCTACATGTTCTAAGCACGCAATATGTGGCAAAATTCATTACATTTTCATGTTCTCCATTTTCAAAACTGTCCTGTTCTCTTCTAAATAAAGTTATTTAGATTAAATACACTGTGTTGTCTTCCTTCAACTTTGATCTAAGGATCTTTTAAATGCAAAAACTTCATACTGTATGTTTAGAATTTATATGTTGTTTTTCCCGAGAGGCCAGAGAGGGCTGAAACAATCTGTAAAAATTGCGTAAAATCAACCAGAAAAAGAAAGGAGCTGTTAAGATAAGGCGTAAAATCAGCCCTGAAAAGTGGAATTTTGAAAATTGAAATTTCAAGAACCTTTTTTGGTAAAATGTATACTTATACGGCATCCCATCAGAATATGAAGTTATTTTTTATCTGTTTTGCATAATATTGCTAATTTTTAGGTCAAAACTAATTTTTTTCCCATAGAAATCAATAGAAAACGGAAAAGTTTTATTGAACATTGTTCCCCCCGGATATACAGAAAGCCACTTTTACTGGAGATGTGTATCCATGATACAAATTTTTTGGCAAAGTGGGGTTCTGTATCTCCGGGGGGAACACTACCCCAGAGACGAAAAACTAAATATGGAAAGGGGGGTGCATTTTATAAGAATCGATCTTTTTGACCATTAAATATAGCACATTTGACTATTTTTCCTCTTTAATCAATCAAACATTGTGTACTCGATATGATTGAATGAAAGATACAAGAATTAGAAACGAAATAAGCAAGAGTGATGTTCATTTCTCCGTCAATGTGTATTTCGCGCTAAAAGGCTTACATTGTAGCCATTGAATGAAGAATAAGACCGTATTTTAAGTTCCGGATTTCATTATTTACCGATTAAAGGAGGTAGAACGTTCGAAATCTATTTCTGATACACAATGTAGACATATTTGATGTCTTTTAGCTTATATTTATCCATTTTAGATAAAATATTCAAAAATGTATACGTTTTTTGTCGATATAATCGGATTTTCTATCCGAGCACCCCTACCTCTTTCGACCTTAATTTTACAACCTTAAGAGTTCCTTAACATAATGTAAAACATGTAAAAGGTCTGCAAATACATTATATTTCAATAATGATTCATGTTTTTCTGTGTACGATTCGCCATACGGAAGAAATAAGTCACGGGATTCAGGGCTAAATACGGCCCTTATCTTAACAGCTCCTTCCTGGGCTTGTATTGTAATTCCTTTCCTTGTTCTATGCCATTGACCATTTCCAAGCTTAATCAGATGAAAATACCGGTAGTATGCAAATATGGATATAACGATTCGCAATAAGGCAAAAGCGCACCCCACCCTCCTATTTTTACAATTCCGCGTTTTTCTCTGTTTGTAAGGTATAAGTTCGGAATGAAGCTTAAAACTGTATGCTAGACTCCGACTTTGCTAGTTTCTCACTTGTGAATAAGTTTTACGTTAAATGAAGATAAAATTTAGTCTTAAAAATATTCGTTTTTATCAAAAGGAATACCAAAAAAAAAAAAACAAAAAAAAATTGCCGGGGAGGGGGGGGGCTGGATCCATCATTTCGACATGTATTCTTTTCATCCTAAATGCACAATTTTCTTCCAATGCGATTATAAGCACAAAACCACATACGATTTAAAAGAAATATGAAGAAAATGAATTGGAGGGAGAGGAGGGGGGGGGGGGCGCTCAGGCTCCGTGAATTGATTGGGAGTGTATGTGCACCTCGTATATGACGGCCGTCAAGCGAAAACCACCCTTATCTGTCTATGACGTCAAAAAGAGAAATCGGACTGTAAAGACGTCGTCAATTTCGCGTATTTTTCGCGTTACGTGTTGCGATAACTTTTCAACTACGCGGACGTTAAAGTCATCAATAAATCATAATCCACAGAATGTTATAGCCTATTACTTTTATGACTTTAAAAGTACGTTTTGAAATCCTTTTCTGAAAATTTAGTGATGAGTTAATTGATATTAAAACAAGGATTTCTTTTCTCATTTTTTTTACCGCAATCAGCGTGACCAACGAACTGGACCCGTACACGTTCAGGGGAAAAACCATTTTCAAAGTTCAACATTTTTTTTTATTGCAAAGACCGTATGTTTTCACATTTCTTCTTCTTCTTCTCCTTTTTTTTTTTTGTCTTGTAGTACTGAACATCATTTATAAATCGCGGATCCGAAACGGCCTAGGATATATTTGATCCTCGATTTATTTTGATAAACAAGATGTATACTTCACATTAATTTAAATACTTAGTGTTCGAAGAGTGGTTTGTAATCAGTCTCATAAATATCTAAAGACCATTTTTCACAAAATTAATCTATCGTTTGCAGAAGAAAAAAAGAATAGCGTTTTGATTAAAAAAGAGAAGTATGAGAAATAAATGAAGCTATAAATGCTATATGACAGTACAATTATCATACTTGAAATTGAAAATCTAAACTTAAAGTCCTTATCATGTCCTCAGAATGGAAAGAGGCATCATCTGCTACCAAGGACTACACTAAACGATTGAAAAAGATTAAGGTTTATAGTATACTTAAAATTACAGGCGCGAATCTAGGAGGTGGGGATGGGGCGTTTAACATCAAGGTTGAACCCCGCCCCCTTTTGATGGGTTGGACCCTGAAATAAAATACCTATCCATGAATGAGCTCTACTTCTATTTGTTTTTATTACACATGTAGAACATGTAGAAGGTGTATAAGAGAGAGGGAGAGATTAATTTCATTAACTGTGTGTCTATATTACTACAAAACATGTTTTAATTTTTCTAATGTGCATGAAAAGTGATGCTACATCAAGTGGCGACCTCTATAATAACGACCGACTTACATGTCGATATTAAATTATGTATCTACAAATCACCACATTCTATGCAATTTGAAGTTTGGAGAAACATGGTATAATATCCGAGTCCGCGTCGGGACCGACTCCACGTGTCGCACATGGAAGACTCCCCTAATATGGTGCGAATGTTAAACTGATAGTCGCCAACGCTTCTTTGGATTCTCGCAGAGAGAGATTTCTGTAGCTGCGGCATTCTTCTTCCTTTCTATGTATTTTTTTCGGGGGGGGGGGGGGGTGTATGTTAATAATTTACATAAAATTAAGATGTAAAAAACAACCATACATATCTGATTTGGATTTTCTCCGACCTTGTGCACTTCACGTCTGATAATAATCAAACAAGCAAATCCGCCTAGCCCCTCCCCTAATATGACCATTGAAGATTTGAATAAACCATCAACTAAAAGTGTAACAATCAAATGAGATAAAGCAAAAAACTACTCTCCACAAAATTCTTTTATTTATCTTTTCACTCAAAAAAAAAAATGAATTAGTTTTGAAGTATGAAAATATGATAAAAATGCAATTATTGCAATCATTAATAAATGGAGAAGAATAACCTTGAAATTAGGTTGAACTTTTCGTATATGGAGGGAATGAGAAAGCGTTTTGAGAAAAATCAAGTGACTCAGAACAGAAATAAACAAAACACTGAAGGTCGTGCATCTTGACGGCGACCTCACTTGAATCTGTGAGCAGTGAATCCATGTGCTAATAAAGGAAGCGACATATTAAAAGAAAGAAGATTAAAATTAAGTTTCAAGCGCGGATCTAGGGGATTGTGAGGTCAGACTATCCTGGAATTAGCCGAACTGATTATCCTATTTTTATCAAATTGATTTTTTTCAAAATCATACGCTGCTCCCCTGATGAACCCCACCCTTGAGAAAAATTCTAGATCCTATAGTGTCGTTTTCTGTTGAAATGAACAACAATTCAAAAAGGTAAAGAGAAGAAAAATTCTCATGACAAGGATATAATCGTACAAAACTCATCGAAAAAAGAAAGATTCTGATTTTGTTTGATTTGACTTTTCTTACATGTGCTCGATTTCACAGGGTTTTTTGTGTCGCCTGCGAAGCAAAGCTTGGATTTCGCATCCTATATTCCTAAATGTCGCTGTTTGGAAAGATTGTAGTTATATGTATTATATGTAACAAACATAAAAAAAGAAGAAAGAGAGAAATGAAATTGCTAGTAAGGAGAACAGTACAACTGGTAGGATCTTAACAGCCCCCCCCCCCCCCCTCCTCCCAAAATTTTGACACGTGTAGATAGAAATTTCTGATAGTATATAGAACAAATAGGGCTAGCAAAAATATATCAACAAGTTAAATGAAAAGTGTCCATGCGCAAACGTGTGATTAGTAAATGAAATGACTCCAAAATGTTGACATAAAACATGCAAATCTTATGTATCTATAAAAAATCTAACATTTGATATAAAATGTTCGGTTGTCTTTTATTCGAAAGTTTTGTTTTAAAACAAATTGAAATTGATAGAAAAAAATATGGGCTGTTGAGATTACAATTATTTTAAAGTATTATTTAGATAGAATACTTGTAAATGTAAGGATAATGGCGAGGATAATCACTTTTCCCAAAAAATTCATAGTTACTTAGATATACGGGATTCCGGCGAATCGTCGCTGTTGAGGCAAAACATCAGCATTTTTGTGTTGTTCAACATTTATTATGCGAAATAACATTTTCTAATCTTTATTATATTGCCAAGTACGGGTATCAAAAACTGTGAATGGACCAACGTAAATAATAACATGTATAACAAGAGGACATGATGCGAGATCCAAGTACAATTTATAGATCTACATCCTGGTATTCCTGAAATAAACATGCATAGAATGTCAATATATCATCAAGTGAAATATATGTATGCATTTGATATATCACATATTTGTACCGGATATATACACTGAGGTATGACGTCGTCTTACCATAACTTCGACGTCGTCAGATTCTTAGCTAAAACGTCGCGTAACGTCATGCCAAAGTTTTCAAAGAATATTTATGGCATTTATCCATGACGTATACATACACATCATATATCATTTTGTTCAGAATGAAATGTTCTATCGTAATTCGTTGAAAAATAAAATTGCCATATTTTTCACATAAGGGTGGTTTTCGCTTGACGGCCGTCATATATGTTAAACCCATCAAATTATATTTTGTTCAACTATCTGCTTTCATTCACGTTTCTGTATATAATATGGTACGAAGTACGTTTAGGCCATAATTAAAAAATTGTTTGTTTCCCCTCGCCCAGACCGGGTCAGGAAAAACGCCGCCGAGTCAGATTGCACGTGGTCAATATCTATACAAATTCAATATTTACAAGTCGTAAAAAATCGAGATGTAATCATCTTGACGTTGCCGTAAAATGACCCGTTATGCCGCGCTGAAACACTCGATGCACCTGTTGCGGAAATATATATCGTGTATCTTGGGACAATTTTGTTTATACACAATAGACTTTACAGGACAACGTAATCTTTCTTTGAACATGATCAATAAAATGAATCGACATTTCATACCTAACCAGCGATAGAAATTGAGACACATAGGATATTTTTTTACGGAAAGCAGGCGGCGATTTTCCCGAAGTAGGAGGCGAAAAATCGCTGGCTGCCAGCTCTTAGTCTTTATCATATCACAGAGTGTGACTGCGCAGCTGTAAGGAGTCCAGTAATGTGCAATTTGGGTTCAAACGACTTTAAACGTATTTGATACTTGTAGTTCTGGCAGCAAAAAAAAAAAAAAAGTACCCGCCTGCCGGGTCACTTGGATAAAACAGACCCGGGGGAGGGGAAACAAACAACTTTTTAATTGTGGCCTTATTCATGAACACTGACCCATGAAAGCTGAATTCGACGTCAGGTTGAAAGAACAAAAATGCACATATACATCGTACGTGATATGTTTTATTTGAAGTACATGTATATATAGCAGAATAAACACTAAATTCAATACCGGAAAATTCCACAAAAAAAAAAACACAAACCAACCCCCCCCCCCCCCCCAAAAAAAAAAAAACATATATATATATATATATATATAGATATAGACAGCACAAAAGAGGTGAAAACAACCACGTTCACTATTCAGACAATGTCGGATCAGCCCAACAAAGGGCGAATGCATGTCGCTTGGAAAGAAAAGATATAAAAGCACAAAAAAAGGTACAAGCGACCACGACACTAAACGTGTTTAAACCCAGCGGAAGGGACAGTACATCCCTTGAGCCCTCTGGATACACGAATATGTACTTGTATCCAGACGGAACAAGGGACAGTACGTCCCTCATTCCGTTCGGACACAAGTACATAAAAAAAAAAACATACATATACTCTCATGCTAGTCAGAACCTGTACTATACTGAAGCTCGAAAGGCTATAACTAGTAGCCAGGTAGGTAATATTCTCAATTCATGAACCAAAGCAGACCCCGCGAGGGGCGAGACCAGGTGCCTAGGTAGAGTCAGCGTCTCCTGTTTGCATGCAACACCCGCTGCCAAAAAGTCTGGAAGGACGGATCGATAGAAACACGTCCAAGACTTCTATAGGTTCAAAATAAAAAAAAAAGCTGAAAAGATGATCCCTGATTGATTAAGTAACATATTATCAAGTGAGTAAAATCAAACAAAATACCGCCTCCCCCACTCTATATAAACGTAAGGGACTCGATTGACTAAGTAAAATTTTTCGTTTCATTTTACTTAGTCAATCGAGTCCCTTACGTTTATATAGAGTCCCTTGTTCCGTCTGGATACAAGTACATATTCGTGTATCCAGAGGGCTCAAGGGATGTACTGTCCCTTCCGCTGGGTTTAAACACGTTTAGTGTCGTGGTCGCTTGTACCTTTTTTTGTGCTTTTATATATATAGATATATATATACAAAGCACAAGAAAGTCATGTATATAACAAGGTACCCTATTTACCTATTCTTCCCTGCCAGGGATTCGAACCCACAACCTACGGCACCTTCCGCCTGGCAATCACGAGTCCGGCACGCTATCCACTACACCATCTCGACTTCACAAAATAATGAAGTTTTGATGGCAAGGGTCTATCGTATCGGACTCGTGATCACTCGGTAGTCGACGGCTTTCGGGATTTACCTATGTACTAATGGGTGGATCGCCCTAGGGTAATGCAGTACTGAAATACATATAAACAGAAAGCACAAACGAAACAGTACATTAACACCCAATTAGTACGATTGACCTTGGATAGTCAGACGACTATACATACATGAGAAATAAACATATACAAAGCACAAGAAAATCATGTATATAACAAGGTACCCTATTTACCTATTCTTCCCTGCCAGGGATTCGAACCCACAACCTACGGCACCTTCCGCCTGGCAATCACGAGTCCGGCACGCTATCCACTACACCATCTCGACTTCACAAAATAATGAAGTTTTGATGGCAAGGGTCTATCGTATCGGACTCGTGATCACTCGGTAGTCGACGGCTTTCGGGATTTACCTATGTACTAATGGGTGGATCGCCCTAGGGTAATGCAGTACTGAAATACATATAAACAGAAAGCACAAACGAAACAGTACATTAACACCCAATTAGTACGATTGACCTTGGATAGTCAGACGACTATACATACATGAGAAATAAATTTAACATATACAAAGCACAAGAAAATCATGTATATAACAAGGTACCCTATTTACCTATTCTTCCCTGCCAGGGATTCGAACCCACAACCTACAGCACCTTCCGCCTGGCAATCACGAGTCCGGCACGCTATCCACTACACCATCTCGACTTCACAAAATAATGAAGTTTTGATGGCAAGGGTCTATCGTATCGGACTCGTGATCACTCGGTAGTCGACGGCTTTCGGGATTTACCTATGTACTAATGGGTGGATCGCCCTAGGGTAATATATATAGGGATCATGGTCTGCAGTCTGTCTGTCCGTCTGTCTGTCTGTCCGTCCGTCCGTCCGTCTGTCTGTCACACTTCACTTTTTCAGGTACTTTCTTATCAAAAATAGGAGAAAAATTCTCTCAAATCGCACCAGCTCACCCTCATTGACACCATACTTTAAAATGATCAGACATTTCATTTGAATCACACACAAGATTCAAAGTAAACAACGTTTTCAATTTTTTTTAAAGTCATGTACCTGGTTCTGGTCTAGAATTATTCGAATTTTACTTATCTGAGGACCCATTTCACACAGTCATATTGATGTCTCAAACACTTTAAATTAATAGTAAACACTGACAGGGAAACAAATCAAGAGACACATTATGCGACTTTAAACAAATTGTTGAAAAAAATAAATAGAATAATAGGAACTATCATATAAATCTCCATATTGAATGATAACATCCCCCTTACCTCTTGATCGACGCAACGTTTAAAAAAAAAACATGAGGGAGGGGATGGGGAGTAGAGCACTGCATCATTATATTCAAGCTATGAACCCATTTATGTTACTTTCAACATAAGGGGGGGGGGGGTTCCGTGTACTTCCAAGAGTTAATCGGGGTACCCCTGAAAAATACGTTTTGTGTGGAGCACAATGCAGGTAATTTTGTAATACAGCATAAGATGTTTACTGTACTTTTGATAGACGAGATTATTTCAATATACATGCATGATCATTATCAATTGTTGCCATTTTATTTGGTCCAAGTTTTCTATTGGTTGATTATCTCGTGAGCACGAGTTACAAAGTCGTGGGCACGAGATAATTGACCAATAGAATGACGACAAAAAGTCGTGAGCACGAGTTACTAAGTCGTGCGATTATTAATCTCGACAGGCATTGCCTCAATTGCTTACTTTTGCCCCTTAAAACTATCTTCCCGACGGTTTCAAATTCGCATATCTCATCGCTTTTGCTACTTTATCTACCCGATTCGTAAAATCCTTGCCCGATTCGTAAAATCCTGCCCGGTTCGTAAAATCCGTTTACCCGGTGTGGTCCATCCCTTTTGAAAACCTTTTATCTACGTACGATTAATATGCATATCTTATATGAATTTTATGAAGGGGAATGCCATATATAGCTTTTATAGCCACAATTTGCTAAACGCGTCGAAGAATTATATTTACAAGTCCTTAAATGTAGCCCGGAACCTTCCCCGGCCCTTTCCAATGTGTAAGAAGGACTAAATGTTCTCCGTTATTACGTATGATTTTGCAAATGTATTGATATTTATCAAATGCATTGTTTTAAACTTTTTTCAAAGCAAAAGACTTACCCCCATCCCAATGGCTTTGACTATCCTTGAAAAAATCTAGATACGCAATAATTTTTGCGTATATATACGTAATACTATTGCTTATTATAATATACGCAATACTATTGCGTTTATAAATACGCAATAAATTTATTTTTTCTGTGAAGCCGATGTCAGCTTCCGTATATTGTCGTCTTTAGATGTAACATGTCCTCCGCTTCATACTTGAATATTTTGAACCAATTCCTTTTATTTGTAATTTAACTTTCTGACGGATCTATCAAAATTCTATTGATGAACCGAGAAATATCTCGACCCCCTCTCCCCCGCCTTCACTATCCGGTCTTTATCATTTATTTTTATTTAAAAACCAATATTTTTTTGTAGAGAAATTTATATATAATACAAATGTTTTCATACATGCAACATATTATGATCATAAACTCTTTTAATATGTAAAAAGATGCATGTTTCTAAAAGGTATGAAAATTATAATAAAACTAGATGACTAATGTTGCAAGCAACATACAGATTTCTTCCTTCGAACCTCATTGTTCAAATCCAAATCAAAAGATGGGTAGGGCAAAAATTTGAAGAAATATTAAATAATGATCACGAAGGGCTCATGTCTAACTTAGCATTCTCATTTATCAGCAATTAAGGAAAAAAAAAACAAATAATATCTCTGTAAAGTCTGCTCTTGATATTCTTCTACAATTTCACTTTCGGATATAGCGTACATGTGATACGTTTTGGTTTTTTTTTAGATGTTGAGGGGAGGGGGGATGATATAGATGGCTAATGAGAAATCAGAATGTGTTTCGATAGTGTGTCTATGGGAGGGGGAGGCGTATTTATACTCTTTTTTCTAACCTTTACGAGCTTTTACAACATGCATACCTCGTTATGCGTGTACATGTATGTATAAGTGTGTGCATTATCTAATATACCTCTGTATGAATGTACACAGTTGTACATACCTCAGTTGTAATCTGTACTGTTATGTGTTGCTGCTTTGAAACAAAGGGTCCCTGCATAATGTTAAAGTGATTTCTCCTTATAGAAACTTTATGTTTATCACTTAAAACTAACAGAAATGCAGTTTTCCATTTAGAAATGCCATACCTCGGAATGTTACTCAAGAAAAACATACCTCGTTTTGTAATGTAAACCAGTATGTGTGTGTGTGTGTGTGTGTGTGTGTGAGGGTGTGTGTGTGAGGGTGTGTGTGTGGGTGTGTGTGTGTGTGCGTCTGTAAACACCTGAATCCCACTACATGAGTGTGATTACACACCTTTTATCCCACTACATTTTTTCAACCCACTACATGCACCCATGTAGTGGGATCGAAAGTTCCTCGAAAACGGATTTTCTACCGTTCTATGTTCAGAAAATAGTCAAAACGCGCTGTGGTTGGGATGCCGGTGTGTATGCAACATTTGTCACACTCGATTCAGAGGTCGACAATGCAACGTTACACACTTTGCAGTTTTCGCGCCGCGCCGGCGCATGCGTAGGACAAATTTAGTTGGAACCCCGAGGCCACCATCCTGGCATACATGGAATTGTCTCCTGTTTGAGAAGTGAGTATTTAAGTGGCATAATTTTTTAATGGCAGTTGTATTTATTATGTCTTGATCTGACTTTCAAACTGATTATTATACTGTATCGTTCTGTCCATCTCCATGTCCGAACTTTGTAAACAATGACCGGGAAATTCGCGCCGCCACGCCAAAACAAAGCTGGCAACGCAGGCATGCGAAGCTGAAAATTGCATCTTGTTTTGATCCTCCTTTGACAATCGTTACTTTTCAAATAATTATGGTAATTTGTAGATCTACACTCTCCGCTGCCGCTAACAGAGATAGTTGTTACAGAACGAAGTCGGACGAGACCGTTGCCCAACATTTTTGGCTTTTTGAAGATCTCAATTATTGATTTTCTTGCTGACGGGACAAAAGGAAACCTTTATCTAACTATCTCAACCAACGTCACCTCTTTTACTCGCTTTGTTATTGTCTTAAGAGTCTGTAATTGGATGCTTCCTGCGACGTCCGTATTAATGAAATCGTAACGCTCAAGCGCAGGGACTAAACACCGAACCTCACGAACTTCACGAACCTAACGGTTTAAAAGCTTATTTGCGGCAATATTTTAATCAAATGTATCTTAAATTAGTCAGTTATGATTTATCTATTTAATTTTGTACAAAATAATTAAGTAAGTTAGCATAAAATAAAGATATTCATTGTTAAGTTCCCGAACCTTCACGAACTTAAGAGACGCCATTTTGCATATTTTCTCAAAATTACGATCCCCAAACTATGAGAGGGGGATGCCTCCCTCCTCCACCACGGGCCTCGTGAAAGTAGTCTCAGATTTAGTTGCCTCCTTTTTCTCTGTTGGACTTCTGGGTTCGGACCTTCAGATTTTTAAAACATGAACTTTTTCAAAACACTGAATAAGGGAAACATACACAGGCCTGTTGCAGTCTCTTATTCCTCTTTATCGTCGGATGTAAAAAGGCCCGCCCTTATGAAATCTTCCGTACGTAATGCAACAGGAATCCATACGTAATCTTGAGACGTAATACGTCTCTATATTAAACATAGAATGTACACAAATTCCATACGGAAAATAGAAAAATTCCAGCAGGAATTGAAGCGTACTCACGCGTAAAAATGAGCGAAATATTTAAATTAGTTACGTATGGATATGACCAAATATGGAAAAGGAATCAATAGTTTTACGCATGGAAAATTAGTTTTACGTATGGAATCTTTTGAATATCCGTATGGAAAAAATTTAATTTTACGTGTACATAAATGACCTTATATAAGTACGTAGTCCTAAATATAGCAAGTTACGTATGGCAATCAAAAACTTAAACGAATACAGAAGTTTGAAGATTTAACTGAAACATATAGAATTTATTACAATATAACATGTAATTCTATGACTTGATCAATCCTGTACTTTACAATTTCAAAACTGTACAACATGTACGAGCAAATTTATAATACATTCAATGCAATCATTTACCACTTTAGGTCAGAGGCCTGCTCACTTTAAACTTACATTTACATTAAGAATACTAAATTAATTCTGTATTGACAGTTTAAGGTATCGTTTATACATATTATACAAATTGTCAATGCATTGTAAATTATAGTCTTGATATACATGTATCTTTACCTATATATAAATATATTTATACCATAAGACAACTCAAAAGTTGATAAAAATTCTTTAGATTATCATCTAAGGCCAACTGTCAATGATTAGCCACGGGATCTATCTTCATTTGTACATTGGATATATGTAACATTCACTATTACAACAATTGTATGACACAATAAGTTATTTCTTCTTTTCGGTTTGTACATAGGCGTTTATTGTTTCACTTGTCCTCCTGTGATTATTGACTACACTTTCTTGTGAACGCAAGGGCTTCGGTCACTGCCTTGTTTATTTCCTTTGAACGTGGCTGTATTTCAGGCTCCAAGATGCTCAATGTAATCTAAATTAGTAATATAAGAAAAGCATACAATGATTTTGTCAGTGAAGATAATTGTTAAGACTCATAGTGTTCCAAGAATCATCTCTTCAATTATCTTAATGCATTATTTATTATAAATATATATCAGATAATACAAATATTGTCCAAAAAAAGAGAAACTTATGCAGAGTAGTTCTTGCACAGGTGAATAAATACCTTTTATCGTATTTTTACTCATTAAAGGCTTCCAGTGCTGCATGTATCCTCTGTGGCAACAATTCATATGCCTTGGGCCTTTGAACTTTTAAGTCATATGCAAGATGCCATTTCTTCAATTCTGGATTTGTAAATAAATGTGGCATCAACTTCAGGCACAATTATGGTATGATATCCAGGAGTTTTGTGCCCAAAACAAGACTTGATGACCTTATTCAGTAGAATCTTATCAGTGAAGACTGTCTCGGTTTCCAGAAGAGACACCATCTATTAAAATTTAAAGAATAAAGAATTCTGAAGTTGTAATAATGCAATGATAATCATAAAAATATTCAGATCCCCTATAAGTTGAGATTTAGCCCAGATTATCTCTATCCGCAACTCCTTTTCAGTAGAACACGTGTTAATCACTAAGAAGTAAAACATGAATCAAATAACAGCCTACCTTCAATCATGCTTATTGATGCTGCAATGGCATTATCTCCAAATTTCTTGGCTATGCACTGTCTTCAACTTCCAACAGAGTCAACATTTAGGAACACTGATAAATCGATGAAAACAAGCACATTTTTCCACGGTCCACATCCATCCACCGACATGCTTAGTACAAAGGAAACTAGGCTTCATTGTTTCAATTAACGTGTCTATAATGTACCGGTACCAAAGTAAATGAAACCCCATGATAATCATCAAAATTCTTTCAGTTTCGATCCTGGCATTCGACTTTTCCGCCTCGTCCGAACCTTTTGAAAATCCGATGTTTTGATTGGCTATTTCTAGTCACAGTCGTTTCTTACACAATCATTTCAAACTAAAACGCCTCTGCATAAACATTCTATTTATTATTTTCAATGCGTCTGTTTTACTTCTTAGTTCTTATATCCATTACTGACACTATGTTTAATTTGTTCTTTTTAAATTGATTTATCTAAAAAAATAATTATCGATCCATTGACCATATTTTTTGCTAATCTGAAAAAATTGAAATTGTCTTGAAAGATTTTTTTTATTCTCCGACCCTAGGAAATTATTAAATAACCAAAAAAATATAAAAAGGAAAGAAAATAAGAATTAAAAACGATTTCAAATAATCGTATTATAAAAATCATGTTATAAACACCGAAAGATCGATTGCCAAGTTTTCTAAAACGAGATCGAGATTAACCATGTATTGTATATGGAAAACGAAAGTAAAACATCGGTCGTGATTGAGATGGATACTCGTGTGTTCTGACAATCCTAGCCGAAATTTAAAGTTTTAAGACGGTTATTTAAAGTAATTACTCATAGAGGTAACATTTTAAGTGAAAGAATTCTTGATGCATAGCCAATCATTCTAGAAATTAGTAATATATCTAAGTAAAGTTTTTTGTTTTGAGTGTACATTTTTGTTGGAGAGGATATAGTCTGTGAAATATAATTGGAACGAAGTATATATAAGAGGATTTAATTTGAGAAGAAAAGATAATTAATTTTTCCTATTTCCTGACAGATTGACAAACAAAGAATTCATAAATTTTATGAAAAATTCATTGTTTAAAAAGGGGGGGGGGGGCGGACAGGGGGTACCCCTCTCCCACACCCTTCCCTCCCAACCCCTTACCAGTCTCCCCCTTCCCTCACTCTCCCCTTTCCTTTCCTCCCATCCCTTCCCCCTCCCTTTCACCCTGTCCTCTCCTTCAAAACTTGAAAAAGGGTTGTATAAAACTTAATACATTTGGTCATGCATTTAATGTAACTTCAAAGTACTTTCTATTTTGCTAAATAATGACACTATATATAGCATGTTCTTTGTATTACATGTACAGCTACATAAGTCTTCATGTGTCAGTCATATTTTTGCTTGAAAATTGGCTAAGTCAAAATTCCATACAGTCTCAAAAATACGCTCTGTTTATATATAATTGAAAATTTCCTAAGTCCAGAAAGTACGTGCTTTTGCAGACACTATGTTCAGAATATACGTATGAAATGTCAAGATAGATTTTTACGTATGGAAAATTTGAAGATTTCCGTGCGTAAAAAGACATATAGCTTTGAAAAAATTACATGTATGCTTGTTTTCCATACGGATTTTTTAGATTTACGTATGGAATTTATCTGTACGTATGGATTCCTGCTGCATTACGTGTAGATTACGTCTGGAAATTTCGTACGGGCTATACTGCACATGTATCTCATAATCATAATTTATTTATATTGAAAGAAATGTACAAGATGGTATCAGATTTCACAATTTTATTCAAATTTCCCCACAGACACCCACGACAGGAGGGGGATGAGCCCCTCCTACCCTCCCCCTCTTGGCACTTTGTCTATCGTGTCGGCCCTACGGGCCTCCACAAAAAAATCCCAGCTTCTTGATCCCTCTGATATTTAATATATATAACAGTCAATGTACATAGTCTGTACATTTAAGGTAACGCTAAAGTCAAAATGGACGCCTGGCAGCTCATGTAATAAAAATGTGTATATCTTTTTTCTCTCTGTGCCTGTTACTTTCAAACTTTGCATGTAACTACATATAAGTACACACTATACATTTACAGTAATGGCCTCTCCGTGACCAGCCCATGTTTTAACCAATACTCCATATAATTTTTGAAAATTATTGTTTTCCTACCCAATTTTTCAAACAGTTCAGCTGTTATATACTTGAAAAATAAAAATTGAAACTTTGGCAACAGAAAAATATGTTTTGATACTAGTGCATGCGGGATTTGAAATTGCGCGCCACTTTTGTACAGTTCTGAATGGAGGCCGTTTGTATGTCACTTTGTCGAGATGGAGGTCGCCATATTTGATTTGGTGAGTAGCCAATTTCATCTCAATTTAATGCATGATCTAATGGGTGACAGCCCATATTTCTGAAAGTATTCAAGTAAGAGACCCATATATTTTTTAAAACATGTGGTACCTGTTTATTTCTAGCCATTTGAATGTACTATTTCAACTGTATAATTTCGGTCTTCCCTCTTCGATCAAAATGAAAGTACGTCAAATTCCTGCGCGAATTTTTACGTTTGAGAAACTTATATGAATGTTGATAAAACAGTCTCTTACTTTCGTAGACATAATATAAATTACTATATCTATTCTACAAAAGCACATAGGAGAGATTATATATAAAGGTTTGTCGTCATTATATCGAACTACTTTTCGTTGGAAGTATTTCCCCTCTTTGCGTTCGAAGGTCTGCAGTTGGCACGAAAGAGAAAATAAACAATCGAGAGAAAATCTGCTTTGTTCAGACGTAAGACAGGTACTGTAAACAATATTTGGTGGCTATAAGAATTTATTGACGCACGTCTGAAAGAGATCGGACAAGATTTTGCCCTTCTAAAACTTAAATTCACTCGATCAATTTGGCCTAAAAGTCATGACGTCACATGGTGAAAACATCGACAAAAATTTCTATTTTTTTTAAATATTAATACAAAAATATACCGAAATAATATCAATATTTGCAATTGACATAAGATGCAACAACAATTATTTTGAAATAATTGACATTTCTGTCAAGTTTTTGTCAAAGTGTTGTATGGAAGCCAAAAATGGTCATTCACACATGTGTATGGTATTTTAGATGTAAATAGTGTTTACAACAACATTGATTCCTCATACTCAGATATTTTGTACCGGAACAGTACTAACATTTGCTCTTGGATCTTTGGTATACTCTTTCACATAGAAAACAATTGTTTTCTGCTTAATATTTGTATAACTGTTAAAAGACAGCAAGTGTGAACAGCAGTATGTCAATTCATACCATTACCTTCTTTTCCTGCAATTTCCTACAATGCCTACTAACAAATGGTTTCAATATTTCGCCAGTATCTTACATGTTATTTCTTATTGGTATATAGTTCATGTTTGTGTGAAGGCTTCAATATTCCTGCCTACATACGATGCAAGCCGATTGTGATCTCAACAGTGATTGGGAAGGACAGAGACCATGGGCAAAGACTATGATAGTCCCATTTATAGATGGCACATATTGATTCCGAGTACTTTCTTATATTAAGAAATGGCCCATTAAAATGGCCAAAAAAATAATGGAAAATGGCCCATTCACAATATTTCATAATATTATAGGTATACATGTATTAACAGTTGCACACACAATCTACTGATAAGAAATATTGTGTGTGACAGGCAAAAACTTGAAGCTATATTAAGTCGAGACCTGATTTCCTTTGCATTTTTGGTGTAATTATCAGAGATGTTGAAAACCTTTAAGGCATACCAGTCATTTTGAAAATGATGCCAGTCCTAACAAAGTACATGTGTATTGTGTAGCAAAACTTCAAACCTTTTGCCAGTATGAATGTAATTTTGCCGGTGAAATCCTTCCGACTGGTACTTTTCAGCATCACTGAATTATTTTGCAGTTTACTTAAAATTACATTCTACTCTTTTGCTGCTAAATTTTATGTCTTAAATGAATTACCATGCGAAATAACTTTTTGCAAATTTGTCAGCAAGCGAATAGACATGTGTATGTTAATTCTTTGTCATTTCAGCGTTTGAATGAATCTATTCTATACCAATGACATATGTGATTATAAAGATTTGCTACAATGTTGAAGCAGGGAAAATCTATTTTTCTTCATACGTTAAGCATAACAAAGTATATGTTTTACTCAAAATTACAAAGATTACTCCTCATGAGGTAACCCATTTTAGGAATGCAAATTCATATAAATGCTTAAGTTTATATCTAATTTTGCTTGACATCATTTTGATTTTGATGTCTTTGCTCTTTTCCTCAACAAAAGTTTCATTTACATGTATCATGAATTTAGCATTAGTTCTTTGATTTCACTTTCATTGGTTTCTTGTCACCTGAAGACGATGTTTGAATATCCCTTCAAATTTCTTGTATGATTATTTTATTATCATGGCAAAGTGACCTGACCAGGTCGAGTTTATTTTCACCTGGTTTTCAAAAGATTTAAAAAATAAGCCGTTTAAAATTACAGATAAAAAGTATTAATTAATATAATAGATCTACCCTAATATAGGGCTGTCACGATTCACCGCGGTTCTCGATTCACTGCCCGGTTCTCGATTCACCGCTGTTCTTGATTACGGTTTGATACACAATACAAGAAGAGGCTGTATCGTTGACTTACGGTTTATTTTCGGCATTTAGTTTTATCTTTAAAAATTCAACATGGCGATGCTGAACGCCGAGTTGTCAAAGATAACTTCTTTGTACTTTGTTTCTAGTCAATACAATATATTCTCAAATCATTCAAGTTATGAATGATCTTAAAATTTGTTGTTTTAATAAAATATCTGACAAATTACAGAAATGCCTCCATATCTACATTAAAAATGTTGTATCGTGATATGAATCGTATCGTGAGTAAATATCTTGATACATATCATATCGTGAGCTTAGGGTATCGTGACAGCCCTACCCTAAAATTTTTGTTGACTCGTCTCAGTCGCTTGATTCAAGAAGTTCCACCCAGTCATGCCACAAAATGCATGATTACTGAAGATGACTAGATTAAATTGTTTAGTTTAATTTGTTTCATATAATTAATGGTCAATGAATTAGTCGCTTGTCTGTCTACAAAGTCATTGAAAATGCGTTTTGAGTCATGAAAAAGTAATGGAATTTTGGTATAGAATTTCCGTATGAACCTTGGAATCGAGCAAAATTATCAAACAGTATGGAATCTTTTAGGAATTGTTACGCCTCTATACAGTATACCATATGAATTCAACTACCAGAAACAATTCATCAAAGACTTCTGTTCACACTTGCTGCCTTTTTACAGTAAAGTACAAAAAAAACTTTAATTGTGCATAGAATTTTGACACACCATATAATTCATTGACTCCAATATATTACTTTTTATACCACTAGCCTATAAAAAGACAGATATTTGCATTGCTAAATTTTCAGTAGCTCCGGGCATTTGGCTACACCAGATTTTTTTTAATTATATGATGTAACTGAGTATGATTGCCATCAAATTCAATGAATATGACATCACTTCATAGTTTGTATATTTTTTTTGCATACATCATATCTATGCCCAAAATATGAAAATGTCTCAAAATTTATATGATGAAAACCAAATTGGATAAATCTGTTTGAAGAAATATTTTGAATTGCATTTTGAATACAAATTTGCTTTAAATGTTTTAGGAATTCAATATGTTCTACGTGGAGTGAAAAGAATCGTGAACCAAAAAGGCCTTTCAATATATTTGGTATCGAAAGGAAAATGTACTGCTGCTACATACAGTCTAAGATTGACATGGATACCTGCAAACATTACGTGGTTCAAGGAGATGTGGTGTGTATCTTACAGTATTATACTTGAAATCTTGTATTAAGACTTTCAACAACTTTTGGATACATTTGGAACAATTTTTAAAATTCAATTAACAAATGTGAAAGTTAGAATGTTAGAAAAAAAATCATTACAACAGCATTTTACAGACAATTTATTGATTAATACATGATATGCAGTATTAGAAAGTTCTTAATACGACTTAAGACTTGTAATATGGTCTTACAATATATACATTGTTTTGATTTTGGTTTCAATTACTGTCTGGAGCCAATAAATATTATATATTCTAAATATGCTGTCATTTAAAGCAGAGTTGCCTTGCTCTTATTTTTAATTATTACAACTTCAAAATGATTTATAAGTTTTGTGTAATCTTGCAATAAGGGCAATCATACATGAAGATATAAATATTCATACATTCAATATAAAGCAGTCAATACCCATTGATAAATTGATGATGAATTTATAACAATTCGACAGTGGGCTTACATATCGTCATATTTATATATAAATGCATATATATGTTTAATACTTTTGTTATTAGGGACTTATGATATTTTTTCCCTTTGCAGTTGATTCCTGTACAGAATTCTTGTGTATTTCTGAGGATGAATGAACAGCTATGGTTGTAGAATGGACTTCTCTCGAATACCTAACGTACATTCAGTATGTGATTTATTCACATAAATTACATTATAAGTGATAAGAAGTTTAACGCTTTAAAATTTTCCCCTTATACTTCAGAAAGAAGTGGTGCTATAGAAATAAAATTCTAACATGACTTGAGATTTTCTCCCTTTATGTACCATAGAACTTGCCTGATGTAAAATCTCCAACAAACTTCCAGTTCGCTAAGCTCCACCCATGCACGTGCCCGTGCTGTAGAGCCTGTGCAGAACAATATAAGAATAGAAATAACAACTAGATAGCTGTGATTTGTTGTCCAGTAATTTCCTGAGTTGCATGAACCAATCAAATTATCACCTCGCAGCGAGGTGATAATTTGATTGGTGATAATTTGATTATTTGATAATTTGATTGGTTCATGCGACGAGGGGAATTACTGGACAACAGACCACGGCTAGCTAGTTGTTATTTCTTAAGGTGGTTCGGGTATCGCGTGACGTCGTCACTAATTTCCAAAATATATAAGAATAACGTTGCATTGCCTTAATTAATTGCAGATGTTTAAAATAGTTTGTTTAACATATATTTTATCATGTTTGAATAATAAATCCTTCAATTTTTAGAAATTTTTTGTTTGTCATACAGGTTTTTCATGCATTTTTGGCTTAAAATATAGCATTTTTGTATTTAAATTTACAATATCTTTAAAAGTTATGGTCGAAACTCCTTAGAATTTGGTATACTTATAAACTGTTTCACCCTTAAAACATGTAAATGACGAAAAAGGTACCTTGCAGGGGGTTTTCTTTAATTACAGGGCATATGAATATAGTCTCTGGCATATTTTGACATCAAATATTAGCCCGCACTTTTTACCATTTCATTGCTATTTCTCAAAATTTTACAATTGTCTTGTTTTCTACTGCTAATAATAAGTACCTGCAGTTCTTAAACAAGTCTTTTCCATTTGAAAATTTGACTTTAGATACCTTATATTTATTTTTATTCAGTTTTCCTTGGATACACTCAAAATTTGGGCAAAATATGATTTTCCATTAAGAGTGCCCGACTTTGTTCAAGTATTAGACCCTAAAGATGCCCTGCACGATGCATATATTTTATACATTTTAGAATATCTGAAGATAGATTTTTAGTTTAGAGAAAAAATAAAGTTAGTTTGACCATCCAAACAGTGTCAAAATAACGATACTCGAACCCCCTTAAATATTATACACAAACATTTTTTTCAACAACCTAGCATTTTAGTGAAAATATTGTTTGCACATGTTGTATGTAGTTTAGATGGGAATAGATTCAGACTCGTGCATTTAACTAGGTAAATACATGTAGGTAAATTTTGATAAAGTCTACTGTGAAATAATTTTAATAATTGTTACATGTACATTTTTATATATCTAAAATGAAGGAGATAAATTTGTATATAATATAGCTTAAAATAAAATGTCACAAAAAGATAGGAGAAATATAAACTTTTCTTAAAATTTGACATTTGCTTACAAATTTCATCAATGTTTCAGTTTTTTTTTCCTGAGTGACGAAGAATGGCTGCACATTCAGCTTTATTACAGATATTTCCAGATGAAAGATAGAATATGAGTAAGTATGAAGCAAAGTAATCAACAGCTTGTGTCTAAATTGTGATTTGTTTTTTTTTTTTTTTGTTTTTTTTTTTATTTTTGTTTTGTTTTTATTTTTGTTTTTTTATTTGGGGGGGGGGTGATCATGAGTATATATAAACATACAGTGTTTTTGCATTTTAATGAAAAAATGGAATGTGATAAATAAAAAAAGCTCATCTTTATTTAGTGTTTTTTTTATTTTGTACAATGAATGTTTCCTGAAAACAGTAATAGAAAATTCACATTGTCACCATATATTACATTTTATATTTGCTTGGAAAAAAATTAAATGTTAAATAAAGTGATTTTCCTTGAAATAGTACCTTCTATACAGTACATAATAAAACATTTGTTGATATTAGTGATTCATTTCAACTTGGTGATTTTTATTAAGGACACCCCCCCCCCCCCTTTCGTCTTCTCTTATATTTGAATATCATTATTATTCATTTTAGTATATACATGTATACTTTTATGCTAGTCTCGTTATCAATATACATGTACAATGTCAGGTAACTATGATTTAACTGATGGATCATAAATTCAAATAAATTGTTGGCACTGCAAGGACACCATACTTTTTACAACATGAAAGTAGTCCCCAATATGGCCGACATTTTAAGATTTTTATATCAATAATTTCAGGCCAGATTATAACAATTTGTTTGAATATATTAAAAACTCACATCTAGCTTGCACTAGACCTAACTTTAACCATCAATAATTCTGCATTGTTTAGGTGAAAGCTGTTATCTTAACCTTGCTGAACTTTGTGAAATGGAAGGAGTGAAAAAAATGACATTACTCCAAGCCAACACTCTGTGGAGAAAAGTTGATACCATGATTGTATGCAGCTTTTCATGACAATCAATTTGATGTATAACATTGTATATGTATCTTGAAAATAAGCGAAAAAATCTGATTAAATATTTAAGTCCAAATTTGTGTTTAGCGTTACCTTAACGTATCAATTTAAATGCATATAGTTGGGAATTTCTATGAAATGATTATATGCGTGTTGAAGATGTGGCTACTTTTCTAAATATTTATGTGGCCCTTAAAAGGGCCGTTTTATTTTTGACCTTTTAAAAACAGTTTTACAAATACTGCACGGCCTTGAAGGATGGACGGATGTATCCATGGCGTTTACGAAGCGTAACGTTGGTGTTTTTCTGGGTCCAAAATGAGTGTACTTGGATGACTCCTTAAGTATTTCTCCACAAAAAAAAATACAAAAAAAAAAAAAAAAAAAATACAAAAACCAAATCAACCCCCCCCCCCCCCCTCAAGCGAATTTTTTCTCCGAAATTTTAATTTTATTGGTAAAATAGAATTCGATAATTTACACAAGTAACATTTCTTTATAAAAAAATATTTTTGACTGAATATTTAATTTTGGTTCCCATTTTTTATTAATTATGAATTTTTCAAAACTTTGTTTTGGGGCTTTTGGATTTTTCATTTTTTTTTTATATATTTTTGGTAAAAAAAAAGTTAATGTGGCTCTTAAAGAAGCGGCCTTCACTTGGCAAGAATTGGAAAACATTATTAAATCTTGAATAACGACTCACACCACATCAAGTTCATGGTACCTGTAATAGAAAAAAATGCTATTATGTCAAATAAAGCATCTTTAGTTCTCAATACTCCCCGATTTTTTTCAGTAACTGTAGAAGAAAAGGAAAGAAAGTGATCCCACATGACAAATATTTATCAAATATTTAGAATTTTTTTTAGCACTTTTGTCAACTGCCTACCCCTTTTTAATCATACTAGTATCTTTAAAAATTAGCCACCTGTTCTGCCATATTCGTCAGTAGTATGGAATATATAGTATATTAAGAATACCAAAGATATATGAACATATATTCAACATCAAAATCGTTGCTCTCAAAATGGCGTCTCTCAAGTTCGTGAAGGTTCGAGAACTAAATACTGCATACCTTTATCTTATTTTATCACACAAATTTAATTTTGACAGTAATGGATAGATATGGCATAAATAACTTATCTAAGATGAAATATTACCACAAATAACATAGGCGGATCTAGGAATTTTTCAAAGGAGGGGTTGAAGATTTTGAAAGGGGGGATGTTGAATGCATACATATGTACTATCAAAAGCTTCTGTTTTGCAATAATACCTTAAAGGGTGCATTATTGACTACACAAAGATAATCTATATCTGTTCAATTATCTTTTAAAGGGGGGAAGAGATTTTTAAATATGGGATTTTAACATTTCTGGCGCAATTCTAAATTCTAAGTACATGAATAAATGTCTGGCGAGCGGTAGCGAGCCAGGTAATTTTAGCAAAATATTGATCGACTTATCAGAAAATACTTTCTAAGTCTTCATGTACGTTGATAAAGTAATATGTATAAAGGATGGATCAGAGTAGCTAAATTATTCAGAAAGTCTATAAATTAGCAGCGAGCCAAAGAAAAATCTTGAAAAATTAACGAAAAATTGTAGATTGATGGTACAAAATGTTGCTATTTTAAACAATGTTAATGCATCATAAAATTTTGTGATTGAAAAGTGGGGGATGGGGGGGGGGGGGGCACAAACATGGTTGTGCCCCCATTTTTTTAACGTGTGTGTGTGTGGGGGGGGGGGGGGCATGTGTTTATAACTATTAAACACGCATCGGAGCAAAGATTATTTTATAAGCCTCAAATCTTCAACATTATAATATTCAGACTTGAGGTCACAAATGTTGTACACCTTGGTGTTGAAAGAAGGACAGAGATTAAGTTTTTAATATAAGCTCTCTCTCTCTCTTCTTCTTCTTCTTCTTCGTTTTTTTTTTTTTTTTTTTTTTTTTTGGTCGGACCAAAGGGGGGTTGCAACCCCCCTATCCACCTCGCTAGATCCGCCAATGAATAAGCTTTTTTAACCCTTAGGTTCGTGAGGTTCGTGGTGTTCGTGAGGTTCGGTGTTTAGTCACCACCACGCTCAAGCCGAGTCAAGGTCGAGTACAATAACAAAGGGAGTGAAAGAGATTAAACTTTTAGATAATTATGGTAAATGTGTGGAATATAGGACTGCATATACCTGTATTGTGATAGAGTAAGTTATCTTGTATCATATTAGATGCATTATTGTAGTTTCCTATGGTAAAGACTGATCCATTTGAATGAAAATCTAGTCTGACTGTCCTCTGAAAAAGAATATGCAGGATAGGAATTGATGAAAATTTGTCAAAAAATTTGTGAAAATCAGTCTCTGGTCTCGTTAAGCACCTGATATTTAGTTTGAGCCTCTGACCCCCAGATTATTCAAAAATGGATGTGGTCATTTTCTCCTATGTAAGTATGTAATCTAGTGAACACCAATTCTTAGAAAGTATAATTCTTTTCTCAATATAATCAGTCTCTGGTCCAGTTGTGCACCTGATATTCTGTTTGAGCCTCTATAGTGAACCCCAGGGTCTTGGAAATGGGTGTGGTCATTTTCTCCTATATATAAGTCTATGTAAGCTTGTGAACACCAGATCTTAGAAAGAATAATTCATTGAGAGTAAATTCTTTTTGCATTATTATGTGTCTGTGGTGTAGATGTGCATCTGATATTTTGTGTGAGCCACTGTCCCCAGGGTTGGAAAATGGATGTCAATTTCGTGAATTTAACAAAACAGCCAGTAGAGCTTCAGTCTCATTAGAGACTTCTGGTATATATAAGTACGTCCATGTCTATTAATAGCAAAAGTACAGCTAAGTTTGGGGAATCCTAATGTTCCGGTTTATTTCTATATATAGGAAATAGTTCATTAAATAGAATTGGTAAAACACGTGACTTACTTTCACTCCATATTACATCACAAGAAATCACCCCGCGAAAGTTTGAGAGAAATTTGATTACACAATTTTCATTTCGATGAATGGACCTCTTCTATGAATTGTTGATAAATAATCGAAAAATAGTCCAGGTATCATTAGAAACAAAATTTAATTTACTTTTCTGGGTTAACAAAACAAAATTTTCATTTAAAGTTTGTCCGCAATTATAGGACACCAAAATCCAAGGCCTCCATATGCGGACAGCGCACGTTTAGAAAATATGATTCATTTTCTGTCTTGTTCTCTACTTTCTCATGATTCTATAAAGAACGACGCATTTCGTTTTATACTTTTGCAGAAATATTTATAAATTTAATACTGAGACAAAAACAGCTTTCTATACACGTAGTGTACCGGCTTTTCCCCTGTAGAACTGATTGATATGAATATATAGCTATATTTCTTGTTTTTATTCTGATTTTTATCCTTTTATTTGATTATGATTGATTATACCTGTCATCATTTGAAACTTTGATCATTGAGTTTAGAATGTAAGGTAAAAAGATGAAAAAAAGGGGGGGGGGGGATCGTGCCCCAACAGGTTTGCTTTTAAAGGGGAGAGGGTTTAAGGATATTCTCTCTAATTACAGATATTCTGTTGCCATTGAGTGCGGAAAAATACAAGTAAAAAACAAAATTCAAAAATAAAACAGCTAGTTTCATCGTCTCCAGACGAGTGATAAAGTAGTAGCTAAAAACAGCAGAAAAAAAGAGAGAGAAAGAAAGAAAAGAGAGAAAGGCCCTGAAGAAGGAAAAGAAATGATAAAGAATATTTATAGAACATTCTGACACAAATGATAAAAATGATCGTATTAAAAATCATTCGATGAACTAAATTTCCAACTTGATAATGTTGATATAAATTATAATTATTTCAGTATAGTGAATTTCAAAGTCGCACGGTCCACGAGAGGGTAGTCATAAGATACAGACTGTGCTCCTTTAACCGATATTTTTCTTTGGTCCGAATGAGTATCGGTAATTTAGACAGGTTTCATTGTAATAGTATTGTAATAGTATTGCTTTATAAATTTCAAGCTGAAAGCTGGATTGGATACATGTAAAGAAAAGGAGCCACCATGCAGTAAGGTATTGTAAATATTCAATATTTGTTCAAAATTAATCTGCTTATCCTTAAGCACAATACATAGAACGATTATTCCCATTGACTGAAAAAGTTCTTAATCGAATATAATGATTATCAAAAGGCCCTTCTTGGTTTGTGCAATGTGATGTTCTAAGTGCATACCATATGCAGCCAATGTCATGTTATGCTTTATTTATAGGATTACATATTTGTGATTGAATGATTTGCAGGCATGAATGTCTCATTTTACTGTAGCAAATTTATTTTTACTGCGACACGTAAGATGTATTTGCAACTGTAAAATGATACGATTTATGGCTGCAAATCATTCAAACACAAATGTGTTATCCCTAATTCTAATTCATTCTACTAAAATCATTTTCTAAAGCAGTCCAGTGACTTTGCTTTGCAGTGTTGCTAATGTCATGGTGTCGTCGTTGACTTTGAGGCATAAATGATATGATCTTAATACTGCAAATTTTCGTCGCCATAACCGAATAGCACGTAACAAAAGACTGAATTAGAATTGAAGTTTCCATTAGTTAAAGATGGTTATTGGTTTAAAAATGACTTAGTTAAATTATCAAAATTTATTCTTAGTTTTTGCCCCTTTTTACTCGCAAGCTATTATTATTGGCAAATCAGAATGAGTAGAGTAGATTTCTCTTCTAATGTCTAATATTAAATTCATCAATATTCAATAATGAAAAAGAAGAATTATTGATCAGTCGATTGCAGACCTATTACTGGGCTTATTTTTTTTTAAATTAGACATTACAATTTGTCCGGAGTATGAATTAGGTTTGCACGTTTTTCCCAAACATAAACATCAAGCGAGTCAAAGGTACTCTGTGGCATACCAGGCTTGAAATCTACATACCAACAACTTGCTAGGGCAGTGAACACCTGCATGTACCGTTACATGTACTCTTTGTGTAAATTTCACAGTCTCATTGCAGACGGGTTACTTTGACTCGCTCGATTTTTGGCCGGATTGCAAAGCAATTCCGGTCTATAGATTGACGATGTCCGTCTGTCCGTCCGTCCGTCCGTCTGTCCGTCCGTCCGTCCGTCCGTCTGCCGTCAACATTTTGGTTAAAGTTTCTGGTTGAGGCAAAATCTAAGATAGTCTATATGCAGTAGAAACTTTATATTATACATGAAGGTTGCCCATGACAAGACCTTTCAATTTATGCCGTAACATTTGACCTAGTGACATTGACCTTGGACTTTGACCTAGTTAAAGATTTTGGTTAAAGTTCCTGGTTAAAGCAAAATCTAAGGAACTGTATGCAGTAGAAACCTTATATTATACATTTAGGTTGCCCATGACGAGACCTTTCAATTTATGCCATAACATTGGACCTAGTGACCTTGACCTTGGACTTTGACCTAGTTAAAGATTTTGGTTAAAGTTTCTGGTTTAAGCAAAATCTAAGGAACTGTATGCAGTAGAAACCTTATATTATACATTTAGGTTGCCCATGACGAGACCTTTCAATTTATGCCGTAACATTGGACCTAGTGACCTTGACCTTGGACTTTGACCTAGTTAAAGATTTTGGTTAAAGTTCTTGGTTAAAGCAAAATCTAAGGAACTGTATGCAGTAGAAACCTTATATTATACATTTAGGTTGCCCATGACGAGACCTTTCAATTTATGCCATAACATTGGACCTAGTGACCTTGACCTTGGACTTTGACCTAGTTAAAGATTTTGGTTAAATTTTCTGGTTTAAGCAAAATCTAAGGAACTGTATGCAGTAGAAACCTTATATTATACATTTAGGTTGCCCATGACGAGACCTTTCAATTTATGCTGTAACATTGGACCTAGTGACCTTGACCTTGGACTTTGACCTAGTTAAAGATTTTGGTTAAAGTTCTTGGTTGAAGCAAAATTTAAGGAACTGTATGCAGTAGAAACCTTATATTATACATTTAGGTTGACCATGACGAGACCTTTCAGTTTATGCCATAACATTGGACCTAGTGACCTTGACCTTGGACTTTGACCTAGTTAAAGATTTTGGTTAAAGTTTCTGGTTTAAGCAAAATCTAAGGAACTGTATGCAGTAGATACCTTATATTATACATTTATGTTGCCCATGATGAGACCTTTCAATTTATGCCGTAACATTGGACCTAGTGACCTTGACCTTGGACTTTGACCTAGTTAAAGATTTTGGTTAAAGTTTCTGGTTTAAGCAAAATTTAAGAAACTGTATGCAGTAGAAACTTTATATTATACATGTAGGTTGCCCATGATGAGACCTTTCAATTTATGCCGTAACATTGGACCCAGTGACCATGACCTTGGACTTTGACCTAGTTAAAGACTTCGGTTAAAGTTCCTGGTTTAAGCAAAATCTAAGGAAATGTATACAGTAGAAACTTTATATTATACATGAAGGTTGCCTCTGACAAGACCTTTCAATGTATGCTGTAATATTTGACTTAGTGACCTTGACCCAGTTGGTGACAAAAACTTACTTTGCAATCTGGCCATACCGTCTTTAGCGGTGTTTTATTGTGTTTGAAACCTTCATGCAAATGTAATACAAATATCCCTTCATTAAATTGTAATTGTAAAATGCCATACCATATTTTTTGAAGGCCCCCATATTTTTTGAAGGCCATGACATAGACATATAGACTTCTTGTTCAATTCATAGTTGATTCTGAAAGTGATGAGGATGATGACCCATTTGATGTGGAGATGGAGAGGAGGCAGGAGGAATCAGAATCTGAGGAAGAAGATGAGGAACCGTCAGAGAGAAGTAAACCCCATTTTAGATCAGACCAAAATAAAAAGTATGTTCGTTTTTGGTCGCCTCATGATTTTGAATAAGGTCGGTAGGTCAAATTTTCTTTTTTAGCTCGCCGGGACAAATGTCCAGAGAGCTATTGTCGTACTGTCGGCATCCGCGTCCGTGTGCACAAAAACTTTAACCTTGCCTTTAACTCATGAACTACTATAGGTAGAACTTTCATATTTCACATGTGTATATATTCTTGTGACAAGACCTTTCCGTAGGTACCAAAATTTTTGACCTAGTGACCTTCACCTTGACGTTTGACCTACTTTTAAAAAACTTTAACCTTGGCCATAGCTTCCTAACCAGAAGAGGTCGGGCTTTCATATTTCATAGGTACATTCCTTGTGACAAGACCTTTCCATGGGTACCAAAATTTTTGACCTAGTGACCTTGACCTTGAAGTTTGACCTACTTTCAAAAAAAAACTTTAACCTTGGCCATGGCTCCCTAACCAGAGGAGAAAGGGCTTTCACATATTACATATGTACATGTACATTCCTCGTGACAAGGCCTTTCCACGGGTACCATAATTTTTTACCTAGTGGCCTTGACCTTGAAGTTTGACCTACTTTTATAAAACTTTAACCTTGGCCATAGATTCTTAACCAGAAGAGGTAGGGCTTTCATATTTCACATGTGCATTCCAATGTAGCAAGACCTTTAATGCCGTACCATGATTTTTAACCTAGTGACCTTGACCTTGTAGGTTGACCTACTTTTAAATAAATTGTCCTAGACTATGTCTTTTGAATCTTGTTGCGAGCTATGTTGTCTTTCTGACAACTCTGGTTTATTTAATTTTTTTAAAAGAATTTTATTGCTTTCAAATGTAAAATCAACTGTAAGACTAAGCTAGCAGCTAATATTTTGGTGTTTAATTACCAAAACCAATGCAGCCATTAGTCAAATGAGAATAATATTGTTAAGTTCGGCCTATAAATTTAGGGACAGTCGGGCGTCCAGAAACAAACAGATTTATTATTTTGGCCTAATGTTACCTGTCACCTTTTAGGAGCCAATTTTGTTTTAGGTCAAAGCCATCACTGTCAGTAAATAAACATGATCAATGGTTATTAGATTCAAATTTTAGCTTATGCAGGCCACATGTATTCACATAGTCATGGAAACTGTAAACGTGGTTATTTTTGCTGGGGAAAATTTAGTGAAAATCAGAGAGATGTTACACGTTTGTGTAATTTTCGCAATACCAGTGTATTTCCTATGACAGTATATTATAGTGGGTGTTATTTTTGCATAGCGGAAGTTTTAGTGATAAAAGTGCAATCGTGAAAAATGTGAAAATAATCCCAAGCGAAAATTTCCATGTTTATTACAGTAGCTCAAAGTCATATGCTAATTGATTACTATTTGAAGCAGAGAATACCCGCTTGTTTTGAGATGTTGGTGTAACGCCATGTGCTTATTGAAGTAGAAAATACACACATGAAGTGGGATGAAGCAAGTATTCAAGGTCTTCTGCCAAGTCCAGCTTGGCTTGGACATTTTTAATATTTATTCCCCCGGCATGAAAGATTTGCCAGGGGCATCTAGTAATGGATTGTCTGTCTGTCTGTTTGTCCATCTGTCAATTATTCTGTTCCGCTTACATATAAAGATGGTGATACAACCAACTTTGGCTGTAAGTTTATCTAAGGTTTGCTCACACTTCAGTGATATCATGTGCCCCTGGGGGTAGGGTGGGTCAGACTGTAGGATATTAAAATGTTTGTCTTATTTGGACTTCGTTGCCGACAGGGGCATCCATGTTTTCACAAACAAATCTTGTTATAGGCAGCATCTGGTTTTTTTTGTTTTTGTTTTCAAGTTAATATAGGAAGCAGATGCATTTCTAACTTTACCAAATTCATGAGGTTTTTTTTAATAAGTTTTTTTTTCCTGATTTGTTGAGAAATTTGGTTGTCATGGCTTCTGATTGGCAGGGGTATTTTCAAAAATCAGTGCAAAAAGAGATGAGAACACATGCCTGTATATTTTCACTTGGGTCCCAATTTTGTGAGTTTCTATCCAGTTGTCTTACATAATCAATTTTAAGTCCCATATGCTTCTGATTTAGTCGTCGCAAGTTTGAGCACTGTGTAGAAGGATTTCGTCATCCATATGTAGTGATATTCCTGTCACGCAAAAAGTGGGTTTCCTATCGCACATTTAAATTAAAAAAATTGTTTGATCCAACAGATGGTTACAGTATATATCATTGTTTGGTCAGAAAAAACTTGCTAATTATCCTAATCTGAAAATTTCAAGAAGTCTGATGTAATGGGAATCCTATTTCACTTGTAGGGGATTCCTGTCACACATGTATTGGGATTCCTGTCACACATGTATTGGGATTCCTGTCACACATGTAGTGGGATTCCTGTCAACATTCATTCAGACCAGGGGCGGTGACCATAAAACAATTTTTGACTTATTAAGTCAAAATCTGAAATATCTTACAAAATCAAAATGATTAATAAAAGAGTGGAAAAAAAGATAACAGCTTTTAGAGAATTAATAAGGCTACAAATGTGGAAAATATTTTGGACATATTTGGATATCTGCATTTTCTAGCATTGAAATAAGATTTTGACTTAAGTCAAAATTTGTTTTATGGTCACTGCCCCAGAGCTCAGATAATTCTTGAGTCCAAATGGTATTTACCCCCTGATTTTTAGTTCAATGCTGATTTCCAAATTTTCAAGTAGTATTTTTAACCGCAATATTTTTTGCAAATCTGATCCATGGAATGATGATGTTGGGACGGACGTCTGTCTGTTTGCGTCAACAATTTCGTTTAGCTTTGGTTCAGCTGTTGCGTTTAGGTCCATTGCGGAAAGACTGCTGACAGTTACTCTTTCAAACTTCACATGTTGATTGATCTTGATAAGCTCTATCCCTTGCGACCTTTGTTTGTGACCTTGACCTTCGAGGTGTCCAGTTTCAAGGTCAAATGCATATTTCAGTTCAGGTCCATTGTGGAAAGACCACTTACAGTTACTCTTTCAAACTACAGAAGTTGATTGTTCTTGATGAGCTCTATCCATTGTGACATTTGTTTGTGACTTTGACCTTCAAGGTGTCCAGTTTCAAGGTCAAATGCGTATTTCAGTTAAGTTCCATTGTGGTCAGACCACAGACAGGACAGTTACTCTTTCAAACTTCACGTGTTTATTGATCTTGATGAGTGTATACATGGTGACCTTTGTTTGTAACCTAATGACCTTCAAGCTGTCCAGATTCAAGGAAAAATGCATATTTCAGTTTAGGTTTATTGTGGACAGACCACTTCGCAATCCGGCCATTATACTGTCTTTAGCGGTTTCTTGTTTTGCAATGCTGAAAAGGGGGTCCGTACTAGTTCCCTGGGGGTCTGTTTTGGAGCAATTTGTCCATTATTGGTATCATTTGAAATAAAGCTTGGTTGCGGTCGTAATGCACTTTTGCTGCTTGTAGTTTTATATTGAAACAATTGTTTAGACAGTGATCATCCAATGCACTATTATTTGCACTTAACACACCACAGGTTTAGTATCAAACTTCCAAATGAAGAAAATGAAAGCAGCTGTTACAATAAGGCTAAGGATGTGCCCATTAAGAGCCCAAATTTCAACATACAAAATTACATAAAAGGTGTTTATTTTTATGCCCCCTGCCTGAAAGGTCCGGGGGCATCTAGTAATCGGATCGTCTGTCTGTCTATCTGTCTGTCTGTCAGTATGTTTGTACGTAATTCTGTCCCGGTTACACATAAAGTGCAATATTTAAAGTTTGGATGGTGGTATAGTAACTAAACTTGGATTCTAAGTTCATCGAAGGGTTGCTCACATTTCACTGACACCACAGGAGGCTTTGTGATAGTGCAGTGGTAATTTAAGCCTCACCCACATAGTGATAAGCTGCAGCAGAATCTATATAAACATCACTGCTTACACGTGTATATATCTCTAGTCGGCGTCGTCTGCTAACACATGAAGTAAAGAAGCGATTTCCATGATTTTTCATGTTTATTTGCACTATTAACATTTAGAGATATTGATACATTATGTTCTATTCCTGCGCTTTGAAAACACACTCTTTATATACGGATTCCAAATATATTTGCCCTGAATTGGCGAGGTGCCCTCGGGTCAGGTTTATACGAAGTAGATGAAATATCCCTTCTAACATTTTCATTCCAATGGCAAATACGATACCAGTAATTTGGTTTGGGTTAATTGGGGATTTATATCGCGACTTGGAAGCAGGAGATACCCATTCTTTGAAATATAGTGGCTTAAGGCCCGGGTTTGAACCCCGCACCCCTTGCGCTGCAAGCCAAGCGTTTAACCAATACACAAATGCCGCTCCTAAAACCAGTTAAAAGCTTCTTAATATGTTGAAGGTATTTGTATCTCATAAGATCATGAATTATGACCGAAAGTTTTTGGTGTTTACTGAAAGGTTTTGGTGTTTCAATGGGATATTTCCATTTTTGGCCAGATTTCAAAGCAATTCCGGCTCATGGATTGTGCTGGGATATGTCTAAAAAACTAATAAGTGCAGGTTATGGTCAATGATATTTATACTAAAAATAACATATTTTGACAATTGTTTTACAATATTTACATTAAATTCAATGAAACAGTTTTTCTTCTCATAAACTAAACATTATTTATGCAGAAAAGAGTCCATTTTAAAAATTTTAGTAGATTTTTTAGATTTTTAAAGATCTATTTTAAAGAATTTTAGTAGATTTTTTTTAGATTTTTGTGTAAAGCAAAAAAGGCAGCTAGTATCATGTATCCTTGCATCACTCTGCTTCTTCTTTGGAAAATGCCCCCTTACATTTTGGCTTCCTGGTACCAGGTTATATTACCGATCACTACAAAACTATTGTTTTGTATCGTGGAATGGATCCTACTTTTAGGGTTTATCAAAAAATTAAATGATGCATTCACTATGGTTGGCGTAATTGCAATTGATCTCCGGGCTAAAATTGGCCCTTATCGTAACAGATGCTTAGATAATCTTCAAACAAAATGGGTGAACTTCGTCTTACAACCTAGTCAGACATTTTGATTTGGGTTGACTGTGTTGATGCACCATGCTAAATTTAATATGATTGCAAAGTGCTCAAAGTAAACACATAAGAAATCTGAATGTGAAGTATTTTTATGATGACAGCCTGAATCACGTATGCACTACTTTGGACACCTAGTTTGTATGATTATATGCCTTATCTGTAACTCGTATCACACGTTATGTGGGACTCCTGATATACAAGTGGTGGGATTCCTGTCACACATGTAGTGGGGAACCTCTCAACATTCATACATACTCCTATCACACATATAGTGGGATTCCTGACACACATGTTCAAAATCTGCTTTAATTTGATTGTTATAAGCTCCACTTCTGAATGAAGATGAAGGAACATCTATTATTCGGTTTGTTTGTGAAAATAACAAACATTGCCAATTTGTCCATAAGTTTTCAACCATATTAAATGTAGACTTCATATTTGATATGCATAACTATACTAATGATACCCTTTCAGAAAATGCCACTGGTGATAAGTCCATGGTCATGTTGCAGACTGATGAGGTACTGCAAGGAGAAAGAGACAGCAACAGTAAGGTCATCCTGGACAGCAACAGTCAGGTCATCCAGGACAGCAACAGTCAGGTCATCCTGGACAGCAACAGTCAGGTCATCCAGGACAGCAACAGTCAGGTCATCCAAGTCAGCAACAGTCAGGTCATCCAGGACAGCAACAGTCAGGTCATACAGGACAGCAACAGTCAGGTCATCCGAGACAGCAACAGTCAGGTCATCCGAGACAGCAACAGTCAGGTCATCCGGGACAGCAACAGTCAGGTCATACAGGACAGCAACAGTCAGGTCATCCTGGACAGCAACAGTCAGGTCATCCAGGACAGCAACAGTCAGGTCATCCGAGACAGCAACAGTCAGGTCATCCGGGACAGCAACAGTCGGGTCATCCAGGACAGCAACAGTCAGGTCATACAGGACAGCAATAGTCAGGTCATCCGGGACAGCAACAGTCAGGTCATCAGGGACAGCAACAGTCAGGTCATCCGGGACAGCAACGGTCAGGTCATCCGTTGCACCAATTTTGGTAGCGTGCTTGCAGGTAGGGGCTTCTACATGACTTTTCAGGACTATAATCTGCTTATATGTGATTTTTATGAGCCCAACTTCCAAATGAAGATGAAGGAACATCTGGAGTTCAGTTTGTTTGAGAAAATAACATACGAGTTTCCGTTGAAGTCAGTAGCTTTGTTACAGAGGGTGATTCTGAAAATATTTATCATGAACATAGTTTCACACAAACCTGTTTACTAGAATGAAATATATCTATAAATTCTGGCTGCTTTAAGTGACAGACTGCAGCACCTGAGTAACACAAATAACCTTCTTAATATATGCCAGACATGATTTTTCTCCGCTCCGTTTAACACCAAAGTTTTCTGTCAGTTCTGATATATACATTGCTAATTTGTCCATAAGTTTTCAACCATAACATGTAGACTTCATATTAGATATGCATAACTCTACTAACGATACCCTTTCAGGAAATGCCATTGGTGGTAATCCCATGGTCATGTTGAAGACTGATGAGGTACTGCAGGGAGAAGGGGACAGCTACAGTCAGATCATCCAGGACAGCAACAGTCAGATCGTCCATTACACCAATTTTGGTGGAGTGCTTGCAGGTTGGGGCTTCTACTTGTTGTACATTTATTTTCATACACCTGTACTTTCAGTTGCTTATTGTTCTAATGTGACAAAGTTGGAATACTTGTATTGACAACGTATGCTTTGCCAAATTGGATTTTACTTTGCAACCATTTCAGATAGACCTCATATTTGATATGCATAACTCTACTAACAATACCCTTTCAGGAAATGCCAGTGGCGGTAAGCCCTTGGTCATGTTACAAAATGGTTGGGTACTGGACGGAGAAGGGGACAGTAACATTCAATTCATCCAGGACAGCAACAGTCAGGTCATCCGGGACAAAAAGTTTGGTGGAGTGCTTGCAGGTAGTTGCTTCTACTTGGTGTACATATATTTACATACACATGTACTCTCAGTTGCTGATTATTCTAATGTTATTGGAAAAGTTTAAGAAGTCTAATGAAATTGGAATCCTATCTCATTTGTAGTGGGATTCCTGTTACACATGTAGTGTGATTTCTGTCACACATGTAGTGGGATACCTGTCAACATTCATTCGTACCCCTATCACACATGTAGTAGGATTCCTGTTACACTTGTAGTGTGATTCCTGTTACACATGTAGTGTATTTCCTGTCACAGATGTAGATAGATTCCTTTCAACATTCATTTGCACTCCATTCACACATGTAGTGTGATTCCTGACACACCTGTTCATAGTCTGCTGTTATGTGATAGTATTGAGACTTACTTCCTAATGTACGTCCGTTGTTTGGTTTTTCGATTGTCAATAATAGGTAGACTTCATATTAGATATGCATAACTCTTCTAACGATACCCTTTCAGGAAATGCCAGTGGTGGTAATCCCATGGTCATGTTGAAGACTGATGAGGTACTGCAGGGAGAAGGGGACAGCTACAGTAAGTTTATCCATGACAGCAACAGTCAGATCATCCAGGACAGCAACAGTCAGATCATCCAGGACAGCAACAGTCAGATCATCCAGGACAGCAACAGTCAGATCATCCAGGACAGCAACAGTCAGATCATCCAGGACAGCAACAGTCAGGTCATACAAGACACCACTTTCGGTGAGGTATTTGTAGGTAAGGGCTTCTATCCATATTTGTATTTCTGGTATCTTTTTTGATGTGATTTTTAGCTCACCTGAGCTGAAGGCTCAAGTGAGCTATTGTCATAGCCCTTCGTCCGTCATCCGGCGTAAATTTTCACATTTCAGCCTCTTCTCCCAAAGCACTGAACAGATTTTGACAAAACTTGACAGGAAGAAACTACCCAAGGTTCTTTACCAAAATTGTGTTTTTCGGGCATATCGGGTCAGGAACGGATCCAGGGCGGGGCAAAATAGGTCCCAGACAATACCCCTCTTTAAGAATCTTCTCCACCAAAACCACTGCATGGATTGAAAAACTAATTGTATCTGATTGATCTATAAGGATGTATGGGTCAAGTTTGTGTTTCTCATAGAAATCGAAAAATTAATTTTTGACGCGTTTTTGACGTCTTTTCGGACTTTGTCATTTCGGTCAATTTTTAGTGGTTTCATTGAGTTTCTTCCCCTGTGGTTGATTGTGATGCAGTAATTTGATGCGATTTAATTGGAATTAGGTAAATAAATTCATTTTTAAGAGATTTTTGTGGAAACTTAATTTTAAGAGTTTTTAATGAACTTTTTAGGACTGTGAAAAGGAAGGGGAGGGGGGTATTTTGCATATTTCAAAAGGAATCTTCAGCACCGGTTCATCAAGTGAGGTGAAAGTTGACCGGAAGCAAGTATAAAAGGTCCTTTACTAAATTAATTAGCTTTCTGGCCAGATCGTTTGAGGGTGTATCCAGGGCGGGGTAAAATAGGGCGGGGCAAAGTAGGTCCTAGATGGTAACCCTCTTTGAGAATCTTCTCCAAAACTGCTGAACTGATTTTGACAAAACTTGACAGGAAGCAAGTCCTCAAAGTCCTCTACCAAGTTTCTTTTTGTCATGCCGATCGGTCATCCAAGATGGCTGCCATGGCCTCTGATTTGCTGAAACATTTTTCGATTTCTCCGCTGCAACCACTGAATGGATTTTGACGAAACTTAACAGGAAGCAAGTCCGTAACGTCCGCTACCAAGTTTGTGTTTTTCGTGCCGATCCGTCTTCTAAGATGGCCTCTGATTGGCTGAAACATTTATCAACTTCGTCTCAACAACCGCTGTATGGATTTTGACGAAACTTGACAGGAAGGAAGTCCTCAACGTCCTCTACCAAGTTTGTGTTTTTCACGCCGATCCGCCGTCCAAGATGGCCACCCTGGCCTCTGATTGGCTGAAACATTTTTTTACTATTTTCCTCAACCGCTGAATGGATTTTCAAAAAATCTTGACAGCAAGCAAGATTTCAACATCTTCTACCAAGTTTGTGTTTTTCTGGCAGATCCATCAACAAATACAGCCGCCCTGGCCTCTGATTGGCTGGCACATTTTTCGACTTGCCCTTGTTAAAGTAAAGAACAGAAGCACACAAAGTTTACTGATGTACTCTGGTGAGCGATTTAGGCCAACTTGACTTAGGCGGCGCTTCTGAAATGAAGTTGGGGCATCTTTGGGGATATCACTTTGGCTCAAGCATCACTGACGAGAATTTAGTATTCGAAACACATGTCTGGTGCATCAAAATTTATTCTGATTTATTGTTCGAGAAGGTAAGGAGTTGGAACCTTTCAAATTTCTTGTTATAAGTTCCATTTCTGAATGAAGATGAAGGAACATCTGGCGTTCCGTTTGTTTGTGAAAAAAACATACATTGCCAATTTGTCCCTAACTTTTCAACCATTACAGGTAGACTTCATATTTGATATGCATAACTCTACTAATGATACCTTTCAGGAAATGCCAGTGGTGGTAAGCCCATGGTCATGTTACAGAATGATGGGGTACTGCCCATAGAAGGGGACATCAACAGTTGGGTCATCCTAGACAGCAACAGTCGGGTCATCCAGCACAGCAACAGTCAGGTCATCCGGGACAGCAACAGTCAGGTCATCAGGGACAGCAACAGTCGGGTCATCCAGGACAGCAACAGTCAGGTCATCCAGGACAAAAAGTTTGGTGGAGTGATTGCAGGTAGTTGCTTCTACTTGATGTACATATACATGTATTTACATACACATGTACTCTCAGTTGCTGATTATTCTAATGTGATTAGAAAATTTTAAGAAGTCTTATGAAATTGGAATCATACAGTACCTCACTTGTAGTGGGATTCCTGTTACACATGTAGTGTGATTCCTGTCACACATGTAGTGTGATTCCTGTCAACATTCATTAGTACTCCTATCACACATGTAGTAGGATTCCTGTTACACATTTAGTGTGATTCCTGTTACACATGTAGTGTGATTCCTGTCACACATGTAGTGGGATTCCTGTCAACATTCATTGGTACTCCTATCACACATGTAGTGGGATTCCTGACACACATGTTCATAATCTGCTGTGATGTGATATTAATGGGCTCCACTTCCAGATGAAGATGAAAGAACAACCAGAGTTCAGTTTCTTTCTGACAAAACTGCTATTGCCAATAACAGGTAGACTTCATATTTGATATGCATAACTCTATTAACGATACCCTTTCAGGAAATGCCAGTGGCGGTAAGCCCATGGTCATGTTACAGAATTGTGGGTTACTGCCCATGGAAGGAGACAGCAACAGTCAGGTCATCCAGGACAGCAACAGTCAGGTCATCTGGGACAGCAACAGTCAGGTCATCCAGGACAGAAACAGTGGGGTCATCCAGGACAGCAACAGTCAGGTCATCCAGGACAGCAACAGTCAGGTCATCCAGGACAGCAACAGTCAGGTCATACAGGACAGCAACAGTCAGGTCATCCAGGACAGCAACAGTCAGGTCATCCAGGACAGAAACAGTCGGGTCATCCGGGACAAAAATTTTGGTGGAGTGCTTGTAGGTAAGGGTTTATACATGTCTTTTCAGTACTATAATCTGTTTTTGGTGCGTATCGGTAATCCAAGATGTCCATCCTGGCGTCTCATAGGTTGAAACATTTTCAACTTCTTCTATGCAACCACTGAACAGATACTGACGAAACTTGAAAGGAAGCAAGACCTCAAGGTCTTCTACCATGCTTTACATGTAATTTTGTGGCGATTTGGTATCCTGTATGAAAGACCTGAAAAATGTTTTGACTTACCACTTGGTGTTTACTTCTTTGTAAGTGCCGTATAGATTTTGAGGAAAAATTTACAATAATATGGTACCAAACATATAATTGTCAGGTATATCTTCTCCTTCAGTATTGTCAGAAGACACTGGTGCCCTTGGACAGGATTAAGTCCCATTTTGGCCTCTTGTTTATCAAATATCATAGGCTTACAAAGAGCATTTGCAACAGGTGTGGCATGCCAACAGGGGATGCTTACTCCTCCAGATACCTTGTCATGTCCAATTTGGACTTGCATGTGTTCTAATGTTGAGACCAGTCTCCGAAATTTCCTTATCTTAATGTTACACTTCATATGTTACATGTATATCATGTCACTTTTTAGCTCACCTCGACGAAGTTGAGATGAGCTTATGCTATAACCCCGACGTCTGCGTCCCCGTCCCCGTCCGCGTCCGGTTAAAGTTTTTGGGGTAACTCAGTATCTGACAAAGTACTGATGTTACAGTAACCAAACTTGCACAAGTGATTCATCTTGGGATGCTGAGGTGAACCCATGCATCGGATGCAGCATCTGACCTACATTTTCCGGTTGAATGACTCTGTCAATGTCTGGTTAAAGTTTTTGGGGTAACTCAGTATCTGACAAAGTACTGATGTTACAGTAACCAAACTTGCACAAGTGATCCATCTAGGGATGCTGAGATGAACCCATGCATTGGATGCAGCATCTGACCTACATTTTCCGGTTGAATGACTTTGTCAATGTCTGGTTAAAGTTTTTGGGGTAGTTCAGTATCTGACAAAGTACTGATGCTACAGTAACCAAACTTGCACAAGTGATTCATCTTGGGATGCTGAGGTGAACCCATGCATCGGATGCAACATCTGACCTACTTTTTCCGCTTGAGTGATTTTGCCTTTAAAGGCCAATATTGAGCAAAGTATAAGTGCTACATGTACCAAACTTGCATATTGGATGTATCTTTAATCAAATTTTCATAAAATGACCTTGACCTACTTTTTCCGCTTGAGTGATTTTGCCTTTAACGGCTAATATTGAGCAAAGTATAAGTGCTACATGTACCAAACTTGCATATTGGATGTATCTTTGATCAAACTTTCATAAAATGACCTTGACCTACTTTTTCCGCTTGAGTGATTTTGCCTTTAAAGGCTAATATTGAGCAAAGTATAAGTGCTACATGTACCAAACTTGCATATTGGATGTATCTTTGATCGAACTTTCATAAAATGACCTTGACCTACTTTTTCCACTTGAGTGATTTTGCCTTTAAAGGCCAATATTGAGCAAAGTATAAGTGCTACATGTACCAAACTTGCATATTGGATGTGTCTTTGATCAAATTTTCATAAAATGACCTTGACCTACTTTTTCCACTTGAGTGATTTTGCCTTTAAAATCCAATATTGAGCAAAGTATAAGTGCTGTATGTACCAAACTTGCATATTGGATGTATCTTTGATCGAACTTTCATAAAATGACCTTGACCTACTTTTTCTGCTTGAGTGATTTTGCCTTTAAAGGCCAATATTGAGCAAAGTATAAGTGCTACATGTACCAAACTTGCATATTGGATGTATCTTTGATCGAACTTTCATAAAATGACCTTGACCTACTTTTTCCACTTGAGTGATTTTGCCTTTAAAGGCCAATATTGAGCAAAGTATAAGTGCTACATGTACCAAACTTGCATATTGGATGTGTCTTTGATCAAATTTTCATAAAATGACCTTGACCTACTTTTTCCACTTGAGTGATTTTGCCTTTAAAATCCAATATTGAGCAAAGTATAAGTGCTGTATGTACCAAACTTGCATATTGGATGTATCTTTGATCGAACTTTCATAAAATGACCTTGACCTACTTTTTCTGCTTGAGTGATTTTGCCTTTAAAGGCCAATATTGAGCAAAGTATAAGTGCTACATGTACCAAACTTGCATATTGGATGTATCTTTGATCAAACTTTCATGAAATGACCTTGACCTACATTTTTTCACTTGAGTGATTTTCTTAATATACATGTACTTAGAGATATGATTAAATTGAACTTTGCTGCCGCGAGGTGAGCTTCGTAATCTTTGATTACACTATGTTTATTGAAATGCATGTAAATACAGTTTAAACCAAAATGTCATGTTTATGGACTTTGAATTTTCGAATATCCCTTGGTACGTCCATTTTTCTGATGAGCACCACTTCCATATGAAGATTAAGAAACATCTGATGTTCGGTTTGCTTGTGGAAAAGACTTTTATTGGCCATAACCTTTTTATCATTAGATTTCATATTTGATATGCATAACTCGATTAATGATACCCTTTCAGGAAATGCCCGAGGCCGCAAGCGCACCCTTTCAGGAATTGACAGTGGCAGTAAGCCAATGGTCATGTTGCAGAATGGTGGGGTACTACCCATAGAAGGAGACAGCAATGGTCAGGTCATCCGTGGCACCAAATTTGGCGAAGTTCTTTCAGGTATGGGCTTCTACATGTAAATTTATGTCTCCCTCATAACTTGCGAACAGTGACAGATAGGGCTTTCAAACTTCATGTGTGTATTCCTTGTGACTAGACCTTTCCACTCGTACAAAAAAAATTGACCTCAGGGCCTTGACCTTTGACCTACATTTCAAAAACTTTAACCTTACTCATAACTTGCGAACAGTGACAGACATGGCTTTCATACTTCATGTGTGTATTCTTTATGACTAGACCTTTCCACTCGTACAAAAATTTTCAACCTTGTGACCTTGACCTTGAATTTTGACCTGCTCTGGAAAACTTTAACTTTGGTCATAACTTTCAAACCAGAAGAGATAGGGCTTTCATATTGCACATTTGTATTCCTTGTGACAAGACCTTTCACGTAGTACCATAATTATTGATCTTGTGACCTGTACCTAGAAGTTTGCCCTACTTTTGAAAAAGTTTAACCTTGCTCATAACTTGTGAACAGTGACAGATAGGGCTTTCATATTGCAGATGTATTTTCCTTGTGACAAGACCTTTCACATGGTACAATAATTGTTGACCTTGAACTTACTTTTTGTGTGCACTAATTGATGGTTTGCTATTAAAATTTGGTTGCCATTCGGCAAGCTTTGTTGTCTTCTGACAACTCTTGTTAGAATACGTACATGAATATGGTAAAATGAAAATGAAAAAGGATTTAACGAGGACATGACTGCTTGTAATGACAAATGAAAAGACATCTGATTGAGTTTCTAGTTTGTATTCTAGGCTATATTTATAAAAGTGTCGATAATTGTAGACTGTCAATAATTGTGGACAGCGCTCTGTATAGGATGGTAGTGAAGGTCTTTTCAATAATATCTGGTGTCATTTTTAGCCACAAAATATATGTAAAAATTTCAGTAGAAAAAAATGTTGGTGCTTATTTTCCATAGGTAATGCCCATTTGAAAAAAGCATAGTTAAAACCTGCATCCCAGTAAAGGTTTCTCTGCAAAACTCTTTGCAAAATTGGAGACGCTGAAATGCTATGTAGTATATTCTACAACAAACATGCAAAATTGCGTTTGAAGAAGCAGAAGAATTCAAGCAAGCCGATAAATCGTCGTGTATTAAAATAAGAATAAAGATTTTTATAAATATCTGGTTTATGACTTGTGCCATACAATGAAACCTAGTACACTATAATTTGCTATATTTTAGTCCCCAGAGGGGGGGGGACATTAAAACTCATTCATCTGTCTGTCACAAAAACTTTCACCACGCTCATGTCTTCTGAAGTATTAGGGATAGAGCATTCATATTTGGCATGCATGTCATGTTGATCCTTGTGACAAGCCCTTTCGAATGGTACCATGCCGTGACCTTGACCTTTGATCTACCTCAACGTCCAATTTGTTGCCGCGCTGGAGACCACAATTTTTCTGTATTTGCTTGTTGTTACTACAATACATAAATGTGTGGTATTTTGAAATGTTGTGCTTCAATAATTTATTTGAAATACATGTATGAGGAAAAATCGACTGAATGCGTATGTTTCTTTTTCAACAGCAAACAATGTGCACATTGTTGATTTAGTGTGGCCGCAGCGAGGTTTTTCTCAAGCTGAATTTGAAGTTACCGCCAAGGCTAAAGTGAACTTTAATAGAAAGATGTGACATTTTGATATCTTGTCTAGGACATTTGATGTCATTTCATAATGTCAATCAGGAAATCCTAATCCCTTAATGCATATCACAGTATGATCATATAAAACATTTCTTTTCAGATGGACAAAGAAGATCGAAAAGAAAGCTAAAGCCTCGAACAGGTAAAGAAAAATGCTTATAATTTGTAAATTCATCTAAGGAAGTTCTAAGTTATAGTATGTAGGGAAATTTTCGTATGGTTTTAATTTACGCTGAGTTTGTGACCTTCCAGAGCTAATGACCTTCCTAAACTTGCTTAGAATACACAACAAACACTACCAAAAGATTCTATTTTGAGCCTGTGAAAAGAGAAAATAGCACTTACTGAAAAAATAACACACCATACTAATAACATTATTGCTCCATAAATGCATAAAAAATTGGTACATGTATATTGCAAGTTATCATGTAGTGGGATTCCTGTCACACATGCATGTGGGATTTAAATCCTTAAATTAACTTTTATATAGATTTCCTATTTACATTTAAGTTGATAACTCTTTGAAATTACATGAAACTAATACATGTATATATCATACTTAACGAGGCTGTGTCTAATTAGAAAATGACGAACTTCTGCCCAAGAGATTTTGATAAAATTCGAAACATTTAATTGTAGTAGTAAAAAACTAATTTTAAGGGGAAAAAATTGAAATTTACCGTACAGTATTTTGTAGGGGTCATCTCAAAGATAATGACATCGTACAATGAGACCTTATGGACTTAAAAAATCTTGAATTTTTCCATATTTTTCATATATTCTGCCCAAGAGATTTTGAAAAAAATCATCGCATAAATTTCTTTTACTACAAATATCATTTTAAGACAAAAAAATTGGAAGTTCACCGTCATCGAATTTTTCGAATTGTAAAGACCTCGTTAAACAGTTATCAAGTTAACACTAATGTCAATTATCATTCTTTTTCAGTCAGAGAGGAACATGATGAAATTAACGAATCAGATGTAGATTCTGGTATGTATATCATTTGCTTATTATACTCTTACACTACCCCCTCACTATGCCCCTAATTAACAGTTGGTGTAAGTTAATAAATGCAGTACATACAGGTACTGAAATATATACTTGACCATTTCTTCCTATCCATGCTCAACAAAAATTAAAAACACAAACTGCAAAGTGACACAAGTCGATCTTGCTAAGATGCAAAGTTGGTGTAAGTTTGGTGAAATTTCTTTGTTCAAAGTTTAAGCCTCGTTCCAGGGTACATTTACCACCTCGTTTGGGAGCCACACGGCGGCAAATCTCGACTTGAAAATATGCATTTTAAGCAAGGTGTCGTCCATGCAAAGAAAGTCATATAATCTTAATTTCTTATTATGGCGGCAGAGGAGCGGAGCAACCATCCACATAAAAAGGGAGAGGGGGGAGGGGGGGGGGGGGGGGTTGCACGCATACAGGTATATGTATGAGAATACATATTCAGCCTTTTCTCTATAACTGCTTGGTGGATCTTCACGAAACTTGGTAGGGATGAAGTACTCATGGTCCCGCACAAGTGTTGTTGCTTTTCGGCCAGATCCTCCTAGGGGCGGATCTAGGGTGGGGCAAAAATAGGTCACGGAGGGTCTCTTTCTTCAAAGAACTTCTTCTTCAGACTGGATGGCTACAGCAACAAACCAAATGCATAGCAATGATCTAGAAGCATGTGGGAAGAAGTGTTGTTATTTTTGGTTCCATTCCAAAGTCAAATTTTTGATGCTGTTGTGACCTCTTTTTGGAGTTAGTCATTTTGTAACAATTTGTAGATTATACAGACAGAAGTGCTCATTGTATTCAGGTGAGCGATTAGTGACCCCTTGGGTCTCTTGTATCTATTCCTGTTTTCATGCAAAGAATAAACATGATAAAGCAACAAATTTTTTTTCTTTGACATGAAATAGAAAAATTGATCTAATTCACTCTTTAATGCAAGAAAATAGCGGGAATCCTGAATCTCAATTCTGGAGAAACCCCCTTGGATTTTATAAGAAAATGTGTATTGCCTTCTATGAAAAATGATACAAAAACCAAGGAAGTTCAGTATGCGTAACAATAAAAATTATGTCCTTATATGTAGTCTTCTTTTTTCAGTTGTTGACCCCGACTATAAACAATCAACTAGTGACTCGGACAGCTCCATTTCAGAAGGTATAAGTTTACTTTCTACTCGAACATTACTGTAAAATAGCTTTATGACCAGATTGCAAAGCAATTTTAATGAAGATATTGATGATAATTGTTCTCAGTCATGGAGCATGTAATAAGTACAGACTAGATAGTTGGCATGTTTATAGACCTCAATCGGAACTGCTGAAATCGACCCTTTATACGAAATATTCTTAGCAATTGTAAGTGATAGATTGTCGATATATGACTTGAATATGGCATTTACATATACATGTATGTAGCCAACATGCATAATGGATTTCTCAACCACAAGGTTGGTTGACCGATTTTGCACATTTAAGTAATTTTTAGAGCACAGGAGCTGAAGGCGAGGGAGCTTTTGTGATCACATGTTGTCCATCATCCCTCCGTCGTTAACTTTTACATTTTGGGACATTAAAACTCAATGACATCGTCTGTCTGTCATAAAAAACTTTAAGCTCGATCATGTCTTCTAAAGTATGATAGAACATTAGAACATTCATATTTGGCATGCATGATCCTTGTAACAAGCCCTTTCGAATGTAACCATGCCTTGACCTTAACCTTTGACCTACTTCAAGGTCAAATATTTTGCCACAAGGGGGACCACATTTCTCTGCATTTGCTCGTGTGATTTTGGTTCTGTGTGATGATCCAAGATTGCTGCACTGATACACTTTTCGACTTCTTTCCCACAATTGCTGAATGGATTTTGATGTAACTTTGGAGGAAGCAAGTTCACAATGTCCTCCACCTATTTTTTAGCTCACCTGAGCCAAAGTCTTAAAGCATGCAAAATGAGCTATTGTCATAGGTCTTCATCCGTCGTCCGGCATAAACCTTTCACATTTTCGACTTCTTCAGAACTGCTTGATGGATTTTGAAATGCTTTAATAATTTTAATGAATTTTTTAATATAATTATTTAGGTAAAGGAAAGGGGGGGGGGTTTACTAATACATGTATATGTATGGGAACACATAGTCAGCCTTTACTACAGAGTCACTTAATGGATGTTCACAAAACTTGGTAGGGATGAAGTGCTCATGGCCATGCACATGGGTTAAGGTGTTTAGGCCATATCTGCCCAAGGGTGGATCCAGGGCAGGGCGAACATAGGTAACGAGGCGGGAGGGGTGCTTTTCTTCAAAAAACTTCTTCACACTGAAAGGCTACAGCAACAAACAGAATGCATGGGATCAAATTTTCTGCCTAGGATGTGTCTGATTTAAGGCCTTTGGACCTCTTGTTTACTTTTTGGACTGATTTTACAAATATGGCAATCATGCTTTCTGATTAGTTAAGAAATCTGACTTATAACAGAAGTGCTTATTGTACTCAGGTGAGCGATCAAGGCCCCTTGGGGCTCTAGTTTTTGTCATTTATTTGGTTGAAAGGGTGGGTGCTCTATGCATGTATGTGTATTTGAACACATATTCAGCTTTTGCTCTGGATCCACTCAGTGGATTTTAATGAAACATGCATGGTATGAAGTACTCATGATTTACTTTAAGAGAAAGTTTTTTCGGCAAGATCTACCCAGGGGTGAATCTAGGACAGGCACAAGTCGGATGTGGTTTTCAACTTCCATATCCGCTCAATGGATTTTGATGAAACTTTGTATGCATGAGGTACTCGTGGTCCAATACAAGTGTTGTTCATTTTTCACCAGATCCGCACAAGTGTGGGTCCAAGGTGGGGCAAAATTAGGTCACGGATGGGCCCCTCCTTTGACAAACGTCGTCTTCAGACTGGAAGGTGTCAGCAACAAACCAAATGCATGGCAGTGATCTAGAAGCATGTGGGAAGTAAATGTGTTTTTTGTACCATTCTGTTGTCAAATATTTGATGCATTTTTACGTCTTTTTGGACTTTGTCATTTCAACAAATTTTCATGCAATATCTATGGATTTTAATGTGGTTAAGTATCATATTTGCATATGTTTTGTGAAATTCACATATTTATAAAAGAAAGAATGCTTATATTCAAGATTTGAGTGTATATTGAATTTTCAAGAATTTTTATGTCATTTAGCATGTTTCGTTGGTTGAATAAGTCTTTTGCTCTGGAACATCATAGTGGATGTTAATGAAACTTGGAAAGAAAGAGTAGTAATCATTGTTTACTACAGGTTTGACTGTTTTTGGCAAGATCTGCACAGGGATGGATCCAGAGCTGGTAAAATTAGGTCGAAGTTTTTTCAGGTTGATCTCTTTGCTGATAATTTTCTGCCACTCAGTTCAGCATTATAGGCCCACTTTGGCCTCTTGTTGTGTTTTTGGTGCACAGCGGTGATCCAAAATGGCTGCCCTGGCCTCTGATTAGCTGAAATATTTTTCTACTTTTCTCCACAACAGCTGAATAGGTTTTGACGAAACTCCACAAGAAGCAAGTCCTTTAGCATATTCATGATTTTCATACTGATCCTTAATCCAAGAGAGAAGCTGTACTTCTGATTGACTGAAGTTATTTCTACTTGGCTGTCACATTTCTGTTACTTCTTTGTAAGCTCTGAATGGATTTTGACAAAATTTTGCAGAAATGCAATGCCATACATGCAATTATAAGAAATAATTACCCCATCAGTACTATCAGAAGTTCAGAACACAGGTGTCTTTGTGCGCAATTTAGGCCAACTTGGGCCTCTTGTTAGCTCTACTGATCAAATATCAGTCAAGCTTATACAATAACCTTTGGTCTGTCAATAGGCTATTTGCTTGAATATCTGTTGTCAGTATATTGATACCTCATCTCATACTTTCACTAAAACTGCCACATACATGTATTTCAATATTGTGTGTGGATTAGAGAAGAAAAAATGTTTTAACTGTTATGGCTAAAAACATAAAAAAAAAAATTATGTACACCTTGATCCGTATTTTAGGTTTATTATCAGTACACTCAGAATGTGTTGACTGTTTATTTCCAGACTATGAAAACAGAGTTGCTGCAAGGAATGAGGATGACAGCAGAGATCATCTAAACAGTGAAAGCGAAAGTAAGGAAGATGATGTCAGTGTGGTATTCCCAATGCTGAGCAAGAGAATCTATTTCCAAGGAGTAGAAAAAAACTCAAAAGGAAAAATCAAAAATAAAATGCATGCATGCTTTTACTGTGAGAAAATGTTATCAAACATAGCAAGACACCTTGAATTGTCTCACAAGAACGAGTTTGATGTTGCAAAAATTTTGACCCACCCTAAAAAAAGTAAGGAGAGGAGACAAATGTGGGAGGAACTTGTAAATAAGAGGGATTTTGCGCATAACATAGACGTTATGGACAAGGGAGACGGGATGCTTATACCGAAGAAGAGATGTGAGGAACAGTTGTACAAAATTTGGTACCTTGTCAATACTGTAAAGCTTTCTACAAAAAAGCTGAAATATGGAAACACAGTAAGTACTGTGTTGCAAAAGGAGAAGAAGGAATTAAAAACCCTGTTAAGTATGGCCGGATGTTGTTACCTGTGAAAAACTGCTCTGCTGAATTTGCAAAAAATGTTCTGAACACTATGAGGGATGACGAAATCAGGTTAGTTATCCAGTCTGATAACAGGATATTGGAATTTGGACACCGCCTGTATGCAAAACATGGCCATGAGGTACATAAAACACACTACATATCACAAAAACTTAGAGAAGTGGGCCGTTTACTACTCGAGACCAAAAACTCGGCTGAAGGTATTAGTTGCGTTGATGATCTTCTGAAAACCAAGAATTGGGATATCATGATTAAGTCTGTCAAAACAGTTGCAGGATACGACGGAAGTACCCATTCTTACACAACTCCGTCTCTAGCCTTGAAGATCGGACATATCCTGCAGAAATGTGCCAGATACATGTATTCAGAGGGATCAAAGGAAGATGATACTGATAAAATGAATAGAGCAGAAAGCTTTCTCAAATTGTATAAAAGTGACCGGAACGATGATATCTCTGGACAAGCTTTGTCCTCTCTTGTTGACCGCAAATACAACAAACAACTTCTACTTCCAGTTGTCGAAGATGTTGTTAAACTTAACAACTACTTGAACAAAGAAGTCCGTGTCACTTGCAAAGCCATAAAGGATAATTTTGAACCCACCATGTACGCAAGGTTAGCTCAGATGTGCTTGGCTATGGTAATCCTATTCAACTAGGAGAAGAAGTGGGGAGGCTGAAAGGATGACTTTGAAGGCATTTGCGGACGCTGATCAGAAAAGCGGAAAACCAGATGCTGTTGTTCTAAGTACAGTAAATGAATTCGAAAAGAAACTGTGTGAATCTCACACAAGAATCGAAATAAAAGGAAAGAGGGGAAGGAAGGTTGCCGTGCTGTTGACCAAGGAAATGAAGGAGAGTATAGAAGTCCTGATTTCACAACGAAAAAAGGCAAATGTTTCGAAGGATCTTCTGTTTTCCAAACCGGGAGAAGCCATATTTCCTTACCGTGGAAGTGACTGCCTAAGAAAATTTGCAGTAGAAGCTGAGGTGCAAAACCCAAGTGCGATAACCTCGACCAAGCTGAGGAAACAACTTGCAACGCTTGCGCAAATTCTTAATTTGAGTGAAACTTCACAGGACATTTTTGCAACTTTCTTAGGCCACAACATCCGTGTTCATCGGGAATTTTATAGATTATCAGAGGATGCAATGCAGGTGGCTAAGGTCTCCAAGGTCCTTCACAGCATCAACAATGGGTCCATTTCTAAATACAGTGGTAAAGACTTTGATGATATTAAACTAGCAGAGAAAGGTATGTGAGAGAGATTTTCAGCAAACCTTAGCCTAAGAGTCATGAAAACTACATGTGTATTGTGATCACTCATAATCCGTTGTCTGTTCACTTTTAACATTTTTGACTTTTAAGCTCACCTGAGCGAAGCTCAAGTGAGCTATTGTCATAGCATGGCGTCCGGCGTTCGTCCGTCCGTCCGTCGTAAACTTTTCACATTTTCAACTTCTTCTCCAGCACCACTGAAGGGATTTTGATGAAACTTGGTAGGCATTAAGTACTTATGGTCCCCTACAAGTGTTGATGTTTTTCGTCCGGATCCGTCAACAGGTGGCGCCACTACATGCAAAAGTAGGTTAAGGGGGGTACCCTCCTTTGACAAATTTCTTCTTCAGAACCGAAGCACATATTGACAAACCGAAAGCATCAGAATGATCTTGAGAGATGTCTTAAGAATTGTTGTTATTTTTGGTTCCATTCCAAAGTGAAATTTTTGATGCGTTTTTGACGTCTTTTCGGACTTTGTAAGAAATGTTAATTTTTGTGCTATTTTTTAGATTAAGTCAATGTAAGTGTGGTTTTAGACACTCATTCATTGTATATTTGTCACATTTTACCTATATATTCCTTTTACATTGATTTCATGCCAAAATTTTAAGTTTTGTAATTTTCATGAATTTTTTTCTATTGCAAAAATGGAAGGGAGGGGGTCATTTTCATACTATTTCAACATAACTCCAGAACAAATGAAGGGATTTTGATTAAACTTGATAGGCATGAAGTACTTATGGTCCCCTAGAAGTGTTGTGGTTTTTCGTCTGCATCTGTCAATATTTGGCACCTCAACAGGCAAAAGTAGGTCCAGGGGTAATCTCCTTTGACAAACTTCTTCAGAACCGAAGCACATATCGACAAACCGAAAGCATCAAAATGATCTAGAGGGATCTATTGTCATAGCGCACCATCCGACGTCCGGCGTCCGTCGTAAACTTTTCAACATTTTTGACTTCTTCTCCAGAACCACTGAACAGATTTGCATGAAACCTGGTAGGAATGAAGTGCTCATGATTCCCTACAAGTGTTGTTGTTTTTCGTCCGGATCCATCAACAGGTTGCGCCACCAGAGGCAAAAGAAGGTTACGGGGGGTACCCTCCTTTGACAAACTTCTTCTTCAGAATGGAAGCACGTATCGACAAACCGAAAGCATCAGGATGATCTAGAGAGATGTCTTAAGAAGTGTTGTTATTTTTGGTTCCACTCCGAAGTGAAATTTTTGACGCGTTTTTGACGTTTTTTCGGACTTTGTCAGAAATGCTCATTTTTGTGCTATTTCTTAGATTAAGTCAATTTATGTGTGGTATTAGACACTTATTTAGTTTATGTTTGTCACATTTTACCTACATAATGCTTAAACATTAATTTCATGCTGACATTTTAATTTTTTGAATTTTTATGAATTTTTTTCTATTGCAAAAATGGAAAAGGGGGGGGGGGGGATTTCATTTTCATACTATTTCAACATTACTCCAGAACGAATAAAGGGATTTTGATGAAACTTGGTAGGCATGAAGTACTAATGGTCCCCTACAAGTATTGTTGTCTTTCGTACGGATCTGTCAACAGGTGGCACCACCACAAGCAAAAGTAGGTAACGGGGGTACCCTCATTTGACAAATTTCTTCAGAACCGAAGCACATATCGACAAACAGAAAGCATCAGAATGATCCAGAGAGATGTCTTGTGATGAATAGTTCTTGTGAAAGAACTGTAGGTACGATTATTGATTATTCTCTTTAATTTGTTATCCTTTTTAATTTGTTTTCTACATGGAATGACTTAGAACTCAGGTGAGCGATATAGGCCCACCTGGGCCTCTTGTTAGTCCTCTAGCCTTCGGCTCAAGTGCACTATTGTGATCACGTGTTGTCCGTCGTCCGTCCATCCGTCGTTAACTTTTCACATTTTCGACTTCTTCTCTGAAACCGCTGAACAGATTTTGACAAAACTTGACAGGATGCAAGTCCTGTACCAAGTTTGTGTTTTTCATGCTGATCCGTCATCCAAGATGGCCGCCCTGGCCTCTGATTGGCTGAAACATTTTTCGACTTCTCTGTACCTGCTGAATGGATTTTGACGAAACTTGACAGGAAGCAAGTCCTCAACGTAGTCTTTCAAGTTGTTAAAGAGCAATAATTTCTGACAATATTTCGATAGTGTAAGCTCAATACGTAACTGCATAGAATTTACATACAACATTTGACTTATAGCGTTCGCCCTGCACATGCTAAAATTGTGCATATTTTGTGTCAATTCATGACGATGGATAAATCACATTGATGGAACAGTTGATTTGCATTACATTTTCGTCATGTGAACACAACAAACCAACTGAACAGAGTGTGTAAACGTATTGTAAGTCAATTCATTCATGACAATATGATCACATGCTTCATCTGAAGATTAATGTATAGGTATTTCATTTTACGGTTCAGTTGAACCACGTGTACATGCGATATATACACACGTTATATTTACATACAATGCTGATTGATCTGCCGTTCTATTTAATAAATGGACTTGTTGGAGAGAGGGGAAATTTTGCAATACGTTATAAAGGCAAATTTTACATATTTTAATGAAAAATTCTGAAATCGCATATGAGTTATGTACAATATAAAGGTTCACTATGTGCAAGTTACAGAACCATGCAGTGTATATCTTCCGAGAAAAATTGAATTCGTCAGTCCTATATGCATTCTAATAGACTATACAGTAATATGTTACCAAGATTCACCCAGCAGAGCTTCAGTCTCAACAGAGACTTCTGGTGTAATTAACACATTGCAAGGTAGTCCACAAATTTATCACAAACAACCCTCATATATTGTGGGGGGAGGCTAAAATGTCATTTTTGTGTCGCCTGCGAAGCATAGCGACACTTAGGGATCACTTTGTCCGTTGTCTGTCTGTCCATCCGTCTGTCACACTTTCACATAAAAGTGATCCTTAAGTGACGCTATGTTTCGCAGGCGACACATGCATTCCTCGGAATGCTGCCACTATTTTTATGAACAATTTACAGTGGGAATGCAATATAATTATTGATAATGGTTTATATGTACATTAAGAAATGTAACTTGATATTCTAGAGGTTCTAGAGTCCGAGAGCATGGGTAGCTCAGAAGAAGAGACGAAAGGATCTGATGGGTCTGAAAGTGAAGAGATTGCCAAGGAATCCCCAGTGAAAACCCCAGTGAAGAAATGTAAAAAACATAGATCAAGTTAGTATTGGTTTCTTATTATTTCTAATTAACTATGAGGTACCCTGAATAAAAGCTATGTCCTACAAAGGAACTCGCACAAATTCATGAATAAGCCTTCCAAAGTACCATGCCACCTGTCATTTAGAATTGGTGAAAATACCTTGTGAAATTCGATATTCTGATTCAAGAATTTAAAAGAAGACTTGTCACTTTTTGTGTCGCCTGCGAAGCATAGTGGCACATAAGGATTGCTTTGTCCAGTGTCTGTCTGTCCGGTAGTCACACTTTTCAGGTGGTAGTCACACTTGCACATATATGCTTATAACTTCACTGTACTGTCTCATTCTGTCATGGAACTTGCTTGGAACATTGGGACACAAATGTTGAACAGTATATTTGATGTCAAGGTCAAATAAAAGGGTCAATGTCTTTCTTCAGGTGGTAGTCACACTTGCACATTGTATGCTTTAAACTTCACAGTCCTACCTCAATCTGCCATGGATCATACTTGGAGCATTGAGACAAGAATGTTTTAACACTGTATTTCAGGTCAAGGTTATATAAAAGGTCAAGGTCACTTTTTAGGTGGTAGTCACACTTGCACACATTGCATGCTTTAAACTTCACAGTCCTACCTCAGTCTGCCATGGATCATACTTGGAGCATTGAGATATGAATGTTGACCACAGTATTTCAGGTCAAGGTTATATAAAAGGTCAAGGTCACTTTTTATGTGGTAGTCATGCTTGCACATGTATGCTTATAACTTCACTGTACTACATCATTCTGCCATGGAACTTGATGGGAGCATTGAGACATGAATGTTGAACAGTATATTTGAGGTCAAGGTCTTATAAAAGGATCAAGGTCACTTTTCAGGTAGTAATATCACACTTGCATATATATGCCTTTAACTTCACTCTAGTGTACTACTTCATTCTGCCATGAAACTTGCTTGGAACATTGAGAAATGAATGTTGAAAAAAATATTTGAGGTCAAGGTCATAAAGAGGTCAAGGTCACTTTGTAGGACAGACTAACACTATACGTTGTGTCGAGTACATGCTCATAACTTCGCTGTACTAACTAACACTAAGATGGATCTTGTAGGGACATTTGCCATTAAATAATGACCTGTATTGTGAAAAGTGTGTTTTTTAGGTCAAGGTCATATAATGGGGCAAGGTCACTATGTAGGACACTAACACTGTGCACATACATAGAAAAACTCTCTCACATTGCCATACTTTCAGCTTAAGTTCAGATGTTTGTAGCACACAAGAGCCGAAGGCTCAGTGAGCTATTGTGATCAAGCATTGTCCGTCCCTCTGTCCGTCATTAACTTTTCACATTTTCGACTTTTCCAAAATCACTGAACATGTTTTGACGAAACTTGACAGGAAGCAAGTCCTCAATGTCTTCTACCAAGTTTGTGTTTTTCGTGCCGATCAGAAATCCAAGATTGCAATGAAATTCCTGTGCCTGGTACAAGGCCCCTGGGCCTCTAGTATAAGATATTTAATCATGTCATATCATTCCCAACAGCTTACTTCTGATCAGTCTCATCAAACTAAAAATTCTGTGTGTATAATGTGAGGAACTGCATTTGAAAAAAATACCAGTCTCCATCTTTTAGTGTAAAATTCTGCCATATAAGAAGGACGAACGGTCGGATGACGTCATCAATTTTCCGTCATTGTTATTCGGATTGCTTGATTGAATAAAATCGATTGATTTCCAGGGTTATATGCTAAAGCTCAACCTCAGAGGTCAAAATGGAATAGAAAAAATCCAAAATATCTCGGAATAAGACAATATGAAAAGCCCGAGGTTTTTCAAATTACTAGGCAAGGGAATGCTATACTTCACGACGTCTTGTATCTCAGAATGCGTTGAGTTTGTTGCTAAAAGTCTTATCATGTTCATTAATGAATGTCATTACAATGAAATTGCCTTTACGCGTAAAATTATTCATATTTTATAATGATATTAAGGTAGCAAACCTGAAACAGTGAAGAGCTATAGGTTGCAATATATCTCTTTTTCGAGAAAAAACTAGGGGGGGGGGTGAAAACCATTGTATCTTTACAATTAATACGGATACATATCAAATTTTCTTCATCAATCTATTGATATTATACAAAGGAATAAAACAAAAACCATTTATGCATGGTTTGACCTTAATTTTTCGTTTTATGTGCCATTTATATGGTACTGATGCGTATTTTTACATTATTTCTTGTGGGGTACATGGAAGCAAAACGCTGAATTATTTTCTGAAACTTGTCTATATTGATGAAAATCTAGCCCAGAATGAATCACGATATTTAGTAAAAAGTGATAATTAGGATGCCTTTTGTGTAACTATCAAGAAGACATTGCAAAGCTTCCAATTTTGAGGTTTTATTGCATAAACCATTAGAAATGTTTGTTCCGCTAATGGCTGTTTGGGGAGCAGTATGTTCATAAACAAAAACCTGGATAGAGATTGAACTTTTGTTATATATGTCTTCATTTAGGATACGAGATAGAGACCTCATATTTGGCATGCACACTAATGAAACCTTTTTATGACCTTGACTGTGACCTTTGTTCTGAAAATAGCCATTTTGAGACTTTGTTGCCGCCGCAAGTATCAGTGTTTCACAAATGATGCCTCAAATCTATGTTCTATTGATAGTTTTTAGTTTTAATGGTAAAGCATAATTTATTTATTGTTCTAGTGCCAAAAGCGAGACATACATGGACACAAGACGAAAAAGCTGCCTTGAAAAGGCAGTTCAAGAAGGCCATAACTATGGAAAAAACTCCAGGACAATTGGAATACCTTAATGCCATCAGATGCGAGCCATCCTTATCAAAATTTGAGTGGAAGCAGATTAAATTTGCTGTTAAAAACCTTATTGACACTCACAAGCGTCAGCTTAAAAAATTTGTGACAATTAAGTAGTTCTTGTTGCCATTTTCCCCTGTAATGGTCGAGATTATCCTTCTTAACAGCTCTTCTGAAGCAAGGCTGTAGAAGAATGTGTTCATTTTACAGTTATGGTTGAGATTATCTAGTTTATTAGCCATTCCACTTTGGTTAACCTTTGCGTTAAAGTTTGCTTTCACTCATGTTTATGACTACAGACACCATTCTTTGCATGTGTATAGACCTTCATGGGATCTTCTCCATTGCGACCTTTCTGTGTGACCCTGCCTTGACTTTGCCTGTTCAAGGTCACATAGTAACTTTGGTTAACCTTTACCTTAAAGTTTGAATTGATCAAATGAATTTTAACAGAGTTCAATTGAGGTAATTGCAACTTTCCCATAACGCAATGCACATTTAATGTATTGAAAGTTTAATCAAAAGTACACATGTTATCAGTTCTAAAGTCTGGGGTTTCGCAATATCAAAATAATAGAAAAAGTTTTATATAAATTTTTTTTATAAAGTATGAAGTTTTACCCATTATGTATGAAGTGAAGCAAAGAATGTTGAATTTTTGGGCAAATCTATTGACTGGAAAAACTACCAAGATTTTATGTATTTTATACAGAATTTTACATAATGAATATTGTAATGGATTAAGACATGACTGGATTATACATATTGAAAAAAATTGTAATGAATTGGGTTTTTCAAATATATGGTCAAAACAATGTATTAGTAATTGTAAATGGTTTACACAAGCTGTAAAGCTTCAATTGTCAGTCCAGTCTTGGTCTAGTGTTGTTTATGAATCACCAAAATGTGTTTTGTATTGTTGCTTTAAAACTACAATGAATTGTGAAAACTACCTTTTATCTTTATCTTTTGCAAATCGTTTATTGTTAACTAAATTTCGCACAACAAACCATCACTTACCTATTGAAACTGGAAGATGGATTATAGGGTAAGAAAGAAATTGTAGAAAAAGTATTTATTGTGATAAAGGTACAGTTGGCGATGAGTTCCATTATTTATTTGAATCTAAATATTTCAAAGAAAAACGAAAAATATTTATGCCTTCCTATTATTATACAAGACCGAACATACCTAAATTTAATGAGAACTTATTGGCTTCAACAGATCCTACAGTCTTAAACAATTTATGTTCTTTCTTGAGATTTCTATTTAAGCATTTTTGATTAACATATACTATGTACATCCTGTTAACTTTGCTCAAATTTTATTGTGATCCATGTTTTTTCCTCAATATGTCACATAATTGTGAATTTGAGAGTAAATAAAGTTCTGTTCTATTCATCTGCGTCTCACATTTGTTGTTTCACTTTGAGGAAGTTGAGGTATGACAGATGTTTGGTATCCAGCTCAAAACTATGGATTTAGGTATATACAAAGAATAAATACTCCATAAAATAACCTACTCTTTCAGTAAGTTTAGGACAGCTGTAGACCAAAAACATGAAAAACTGTAATAATCAGACTTGCACAATCGATGCATCATGTGAAACATGGGCGGATCCAGAAAATTTTTCCAGGGGGGGGGGGTTCCAACCCGACTAGGGGTGGTCAGGCCCATGATTTTCAGAAAATTATATGGAAAATTTGCAAAAAATGGCTTTTTTTTCAAATTTCAGGGGGGGGGGGGTCCAGACCCCCCCCCCCCCTCTAGATCCGCGCTTGTGAAAGTAGATTTGAGATATGCTTAAATAGTTACTGAATGTAAGGCAGTTCTTCCAAATTGCCAAGTTCTTAGCTGGTTGACACTGTTTTTGTAGCACCAGCAAAGCAAAGCATCTCGTAGGAATCAATTTCAGTTTTGCTGAAGCTGCACATCCTATGAATGCCTAGTTTGAAGTATGTGTATAATACTTGTTTCATATCAGCATGATCTACATTCTAAGATGTCAAGGTCATGGTGGTTAGTGTCTTGACCTACATTCTACACTTGAGTGACCATGCATGGGTAGGAAGAAGTGGTTAAGTCTATATTACAGTACCTAGGTGTGCTACATTAACCAAACTTACACCAACTGTTCATTTATACGGCATGATCTCCTGAGTTCACATGGTGGTTTGTGTCTTGGCCTACATTTTACACTTGAGTGACCATGGTTAGGAAGAAATGATTAAGTCTTCATTACAGTACGTACGGGTGCAAAATTCACCAAACTTACACCAACTGTTCATTACGGCATGATCTGATGTCACATGGTGATTAGTGTTCTTGGTCTACATTTTATACTTCAAACCTAAATGCTGAACAGTGATCAAGGCCATATTTGGGACAAGTTCAATTCTCAGCTGGTAGTCACACTTGCACATATATGCTTATAACTTCACTATACTGCATTATTCTGCCAAGTAACTTGATTGGAACATTGAAACATTAACACTGAACATTAAATCTTAGGTCAAGATCATATAAGGGGGTCAAGGTCACTTTTGCACATATATGCTTATAAATTCACTACTTCATTCTTTCATGAGACTTGCAGGAACCATTGAAATGTAAACGCTGAACATTAAATCTGAGGTCAAAGTCATATAGGGGGGTCAAGGTCACTTTTCAGGAGGTAGTCAGACTTGCACATAAATTTTGGCTATACTGCTTATTTCTGCCATGAGATTAAGAGGCTGAAGTATATTGGAAAATTGATGTTTAGAATAAGTTATAGACAAAGATTACAGCAGTACTATGTAAACTTCACAGGCGACACATTTTCACTAGATAGTGGGGTTTGTTTTTACATGGACTTAAACATTTTAAAGCACATAAAATTATAGATGAATAAAGTAAGCTTTTTATTGTATGCATGTACAATGATTAAACTTTGTGAAAGCAATATCTGCTTTTGGAGATCATAGCTGCCTTCTATATAGTACTGTCGGGAAATACAACACATTCACGTGCTCATGAAGTGAGATGCAGGTGTGTGTATAATGTAGTGAGATGCAGGTGTGTGTTTAATGTAGTGAGATGCAGGTGTGTGTGTGTAATATAGTGAGATGCAGGTGTGTGTATAATGTAGTGAGATGCAGGTGTGTGTGTGTGTAGTGTAGTGAGATGCAGGTGTGTGTATAATGTAGTGAGATGCAGGTGTGTGTATAATGTAGTGAGATGCAGGTGTGTGTATAATGTAGTGAGATGCAGGTGTGTGTATAATGTAGTGAGATGCAGGTGTGTGTATAATGTAGTGAGATGCAGGTGTGTGTATAATGTAGTGAGATGCAGGTGTGTGTATAATGTAGTGAGATGCAGGTGTGTGTATAATGTAGTGAGATGCAGGTGTGTGTATAATGTAGTGAGATGCAGGTGTGTGTATAATGTAGTGAGATGCAGGTGTGTGTATAATGTAGTGAGATTCAGGTGTGTGTATAATGTAGTGAGATGCAGGTGTGTGTATAATGTAGTGAGATGCAGGTGAGTGTATAATGTAGTGAGATGCAGGTGTGTGTGCATAATGTAGTGAGATACAGGTGTGTGTATAATGTAGTGAGATGCAGGTGTGTGTATAATGTAGTGAGATGCAGGTGTGTGTATAATGTAGTGGCTTATCATGTACAATGTCTAGTTCTTATTTATGAAGTTTGGGGATTTCCAGTACGTAGGTACATTTAGGCTTGAAGTTATAGATAATTTCTCGTTTTAAATTTCATTCTAAACCACCCGATTCATTGTGTAGTGAGTTTCAGGTGTTAATTCGCATGTAGTGGGATTCAGGTTAATACACGTAAGGGTGTGTGTGTGTGTGTGAATATGGTAACTGATGCATGGTATGTTTCCTTTTTTCCAATATTTTAGATATATATTTTATTTCATTTTTCCTTTCTTCATATTTAATTGTTTTTCAACTTATTATTTAGAAATATGAAAGTATATTAAATTACAATATAAATGAATTTATTCTTAAAAGATAATTTTTTATCAGCTGATTTTACTCTTGAATTCTTTTTGTCCATTTTTTTCTTTTTTTAAATTGAAACATGTAAGTGTCCAGTTCTGTGCATAGAGGTATCCGGACATTTGAACATTTTGACAGTTTGACAAGTACACAATTACTGACCCGTGTAATTTGCATCCGCGTGTCAGTTACTTTTACATCATAAAAGAAGCGATTTTATTCATCAATTCTTTTTGCCCGTTTTTTTTTTCTTTTGTTCCTTAAATTATTTATAATCAGCATATCATTTTTTATGTTTCATTTTATTATCAATTATTTCGTTTCATTTCATTTTATTTTATTTTATTTTATTTTATTTTATTTTATTTTATTTTATTTTATTTTGTTATTTTTTTTTATTCTATTTCATTTCATTTCATTTCATTTCATTTTATTTTGTTTTAAGGTCTGCTTTGAAACATGTAAGTGTCTAGTTCTGTGCTTAGAGGTATCCAGACAATTGAACATTTTGACAGTTTGACAAGTACACAATCATTAACCCGTGTAATTTGCATCCGCATGTCAGTTACTTTAACATGAGAATACAAGACTATATATCGATATGTTCTAATTATAAGCGAGTGCCTTTTTTTAAGAATTTCGTCGAGTTTTTCTATATATCCCACCCTTTCCCCTTGTGTTGATAAATGGCCCCTAGCAAAATATCAAATGCAGATAAAAATGACTACTGAACTTTATATGATGTTCTTGTAGTTAAATGGATGGTTTTAATCCCGAGTGTCTTAAATTTATACCCTATAAACTCCCCCCCCCCCCCTTAAAAAATTTCAAATATTTTTTTAAAAAGCTTAAAGAAGCATTAAAATTAATGAACTCCAAAATCCTGTGACCTAAAAGGGTTCACGCTGCGTACCCATGGATATGAGAGTTTCACGGGGGGGGGGGGGGGTTGTAGGGGCACTTTGGCATCATGTCCAACTTGAAGATATTTGCGAGCCGTCATGACAGCATGTTTTGGATCGGCACCCGAGTGTGCATTTCCTCAAAACTTTTTTTTCTGTGAACTTCTACAGGGAAAGATAAAGAAATAAATTAATTGAAGCTCAAAATAATTATGTATATTTGTAATCAACATTTATTTGTCAAACTTACAGTGATGTTTTTGTTTTTTTTTTTTTTTTTGATCGCTCATGAACCTAAGGATCCGCTGCTGACATTAATATCTGTTCTAGCCTTACATTACGTTTAAGGAGAAAGAGAGAGAGAGAGAATTGATAATCGATTACTTTGCTTTTCATGTTTGATCCTTCATGAATGCATGTACGATCGTCTGTACGCTTAAATATGAAAGGGGGATTGCAGATCTATCCGGGATCTCATTAATAAATTACCCCTAGGTCCATCCCCCGGCTCCCACCACCACACAAGAAGACAACTTGTATTTTTTAAAATGAAGTTATAAACACGAAACAGTTCTGCCCTATTGTGACTTTCTGACGTATTGATGAAACACAAGACAAGTGGGACACTTCTCAGTCATAAATTAATCTCTTCCCGTACGAAATTTCCAGAAGTAATCTACACGTAATGCAGCAGGAATCCATACGTACTAATAAATTCCATACGTAAATCTAAAAATCCGTATGGAAAACAAGCATACACGTAAATTTTTCAAAGTTATATGTCTTTTTAAGCACTGAAATCTTCAAATTTTCCATACGTAAAAATCTATCTTGACATTTCATACGTATATTCTGAACATAGTGTCTGCAAAAGCACGTAGTTTCTGGACTTAGGAAATTTTCAATTAACAAAGCGTATTTTTGAGACTGTATGGAATTTTGACTTAGCCAATTTTCAAGCAAAAATATGACTGACACATGAAGACTTATGTATTTGTACATGTAATACAAAGAACATGCTATATATAGTGTCATTATCTAGCAAAATAGAAAGTACTTTGAAGTTACATTAAATGCATGACCAAATGAATTAAGCTTTAAACAACCCTTTTTCAAGATTTGAGGGAGAGGACAGGGTGAAAGTGAGGGGAGGGGATCTTTTCTTCTCAAATTAAATCCTCTTACATATACTTCGTTCCAATTATATTTCACAGACTATCCTCTCCAAAAAAATGTACACTCAAAACAAAAAACTTTACTTATATATATTACTAATTACTAGAAAGATTGGCTATGCATCAGGAATTCTTTCACTTAAAATGTTACCTCTATGAGTAATTACTTTAAATAACCGTCTTAAAACTTTAAATTTCGGCTAGGATTGTCAGAACACGCGAGTATCAATCTCAATCACGACCGATGTTTTACTTTCGTTTTCCATATACAATACATGTTTAATCTCGATCTCGTTTTAGAAAACTTGGCAATCGATCTTTCGGTGTTTATAACATGATTTTTATAATACGATTATTTGAAATCGATTTTAATTTTTATTTTCTTTGATTTTTATATATACATACTTTTTTTGGTTATTTGATAAATCCTAGGGTCGGAGAATAAAACAAATCTTTCAAGACAATTCATTTTTTTCCAGATCAGCAAAAAATATGGTCAACGGATCGATAATTAGTTTTGTTTAGATAAATCAATTTAAAGTATCCGATGTACAATAGGGTACTTTTCCATGCCTGGTAAGGTACTATAAACTATATATTTTCTGAAAATATTCGGGCGAGGCGGAAAAGTCGAATGCCAGGATCGAATCTTAAAGAATTTTGATGATTATCATGGGGTTTCATTTACTTTGGTACCGGTACATTATAGACACGTTAATTGAAACAATGAAGCCTAGTTTCCTTTGTACTAAGCACGTCGGTGGATGGACGTCGACCGTGGGAAAATGTGTTTGTTTTCAACTTTTCATCGATTTATCATTGTTCCTAAATGATGACTCTTTTGGAAGTTGAAGACAGTGCATAGCCAAGAAATTTGGAGATAATGCCATTGCAGCATCAATAAGCATGATTGAAGGTAAGCTGTTATTTGATTCCTGTTTTACTTCTTGGTGATTTAACACGTGTTCTACTGAAAAGGAGTTGCGGATAGAGGTTATCTGGGTTAAACTCAACTTATAGGGGATCTGAATATTTTTATGATTATCATTGCATTATTACAACTTCAGAATTCTTTATTCTTTTAATTTTAATAGATGGTGCCTCTTCTGGAAAACGGGACAGTCTTCACTGATAAGATTCTACTGAATAAGGTCATCAAGTCCTGTTTGGGGCACAAAACTCCTGGATATCATATATAATTGTGCCTGAAGTTGATGCCACATTTATTTACAAATCCAGAATTGAAGAAATGGCATCTTGCACATGACTTAAAAGTTCAAAGGCCCAAGGCATATCAACTGTTGCCACAGAGGATACATGCACCAGGGAAGCCTTTAATGAGGAAAATCACGATAAAAGGTATTTATTCACCTGTGCAAGAACAACTCTGCATAAGTTTTTTTCTTTGTTTTTGGACAATATTTGTATTATCTGATAAATATTTATAATAAATAATGCATTAAAATAATTGAAGAGATGATTCTTGGAAGACTATGAGTCTTAACAATTGTCTACACTGACAAAATCATTGTATGCTTTTCTTATATTACTAATTTAGATTACATTGAGCATCTTGGAGCCTGAAATACAGTACATTAGCCAGCCAGGTTCAAAGGAAATAAACAAGGCAGTGACCGAAGCCATTGCGTTCGCAAGAAAGTGCAGTCAATAATCACGGGAGGACAAGTGAAACAATAAACGCCTATGTAAAAACTGAAAAGAAGAAATAACTTACAATGTATCGTGTCATACAATTGTTGTAATAGTGAATGTTACATATATCCAATGTACAAATGAAGATAGATCCTGTGGCTAATCATTGACAGTTGGCATTAGATGATAATTTAAAGAATTTTTATCAACTTTTGAGTTGTCTTATGGTATAAATATATTTATATATAGGTAAAGATACATGTATATCAAGACTATAATTTACAATGCATTGTATGATATGTATAATCGATACCTTAAACTGTCAATACAGAATTAATTAAGTATTCTTAATGTAAATGTAAGTTTAAAGTGAGAAGGCCTCTGACCTACAGTGGTAAATGATTGCATTGAATGTTTAAATTATAAATTTGCTCCTTGTAGATGTTGTACAGTTTTGAAATTGTAAAGTTATTTGCGTTACAGTTAAAACTTAAGTACAGAATTGATCAAGTCATAGAATTACATGTTATATTGTAATAAATTCCATATGTTTCAGTTAAATCTTCAAACTTCTGTATTTGTTTCAGTTTTTGATTGCCATATGTAACTTGTTATATTTAGGACTACGTACGTAAATAAGGTCATTTATGTACACGTAAAATTATTTTTTTTTCCATACGGATATTCAAAAGCTTCCATGCGTAAAACTAATTTTCCATGCGTAAAATTATTGATTCCTTTTCCATATTTGGTCATATCCATACGTAACTAATTTAAATATTTCGCTCATTTTTACGCGTGAGTACGCTTCAATTCCTGCTGGAATTTTTCTAGTTTCCGTATGGAATTTGTGTACATTCTATGTTTAATATAGAGACGTATTACGTCCCAAGATTACGTATGGATTCCTGTTGCATTACGTACGGAAGATTTCATAAGGGACTCGGGGAGATTCCACCAATAGTTCCATCAAACTGGTGTACCATGTCTGTGTAGGCCATATCGGGACTACCATCACCCCCTCCGCCTTTTCTTCCTGTATCTTCTGTACCACTCGACTGATAACACTGAAAGGAGGGAATGCATAAAAATAAATTTGTTTCCTACAAAATGAAAATGCATCTACATATTGTGCCTCTGGATCAGGCTTCCATGATACATATTTTGGCATTTGTTTATTAATCTTGAAGCAAACATGTCAATTTGAAATGGTCCCCAAAGCTTACTTATTTTGTCAAAGATTTTGATATCTAACATCCATTCTGTCTGATCGTTAAATACTCTAGAGCATTTATCGGCTATTACATTTTCTGAACCTGGTATGTGTGCTGCTGAAACCCATATGTTTCTTTCTAAACACCATAACCATATTGTCCTTGCTATATCATTACATGTCCTTGAATGGCTGCCCCCCATTGCATTTATATAGCAGACAGTGGTTGTATTATCAGATAAATTCTGGATGTGAACATTTGTCATATCTCTACATAATGATTTCAGAGCAAACAGTACAGCTGTCAACTCCTGTTCATTTATATGAAGTATGAGTTCTTGTTCACTCCATCTACCACCAGTGGTGATGTTCCTACACTCAGCCCCCAAACCTTCATTGGAGGCGTCTGTGCGAAAAACAAAATCAGGGTTACCATGATTAATCTTTTTGTCAGATTTTGATAAATTTTGAATCCACCAATCTAAATCCATTTTGGTGTCATCCTTGATTTTCATTTTTGCCTTGTAATTCCCTCTTGAAAGTTTTAAGGCATCTACTTTGTCATTTTCTAACCTACGGTAATATAATGACCCATACTCCACACCTGGAAAATTAACTACCATGAGCCCAAGTAATTGTGAAACTTGTAGAATTTCAACTTCATCAGAAAATCTCATTTTCCTACAAAGTGCTTGAATATTGTGAACTTTTTCTCTGGGAAGTATAACTGTCATTTCTTTGGAATTCAATATAAGCCCCAAAAACCCCATTTCTTGTTTTGGAATAAATACTGATTTCTCAATATTAATTATGAATCCTAATTTTTGTAATTTTTCTACTGTTGTTGTGATGTTTTCCCAACATTCATACTGACTGTCCCCCTGCAAATATACATCATCAATATATGGTACATATATGCAACCTGCTTTCCTAAGATCTGAGAAAATAGGTTTCATAAGTTTTGTAAACTTTCTTGGGCTACATGCTAGACCCATGACAAGGCGAGTATACTGAAACAATTCATTATTCCACATAAATTTTGTGTATTTTCTCTGTTCATCTACAAGAGGTACAGAATAATAGGCATCTTTTAAATCTACTGAAGCCATGAAACACCCTTCTTTCATCAATTTTATTGCCGAATGAAGGCTTTCCATTTTAAAATGGTTGTACTCGACAAATTTATTGAATTTTTTCAAGTTTAAGATAACTCTGTGAGTTTTATCTTTTTTCTGCCGAATGAAAATGTTTGAAATTATTTCACCAGGACAGTGACAACGTTTTTCAATAACATTTTTCTCTAGCAATTTATTTACTTCTTTAGAAACAATTTCTTTTTCTCTCTCATTGAAATGTATGGGGAACGATGGCCTCAGACAATTTAAATCTGATTCATTGATCAATTCTATTGAGCAATTTTGCACCATGCCTACAATTGACAAATCTGATGTTATTTTTTCCCATTCTGATAAAAATTGTTTCAGTCTACCCGCTTTGAAATTTTCAGGTTGCAAAACATCAACAGACTCACTTCCAAATGTGATTTTAGTAGTCCTTACTGTTCTCAAATCCGGACAACTTAATCCTGCTTCTTTTTCCCTTTGGGACCCTTTCGTGTGTAACTGTAGGCTCCCTTTCTGGGCCCTTGTCCTAAAAAAGGATTGTTCCTTCTCGGTCCCTGTTTGTAAGGATTGTAGCGTCTAAATTTCTGACTTTTTGTCTTCCCAGTCTTGCTGCTCTGAGACATCACCTTGTTAACGGCTTTATTAGTTTTCTCAATTTCGTCCAGCTTTTTCTGGTTTATAGGGACGGCAGAGGAAAATAACGACAAATAGTTCACACTGTATATGTCACTTTTAAGACATTCTCTTCGTCTCATGTTTATTTCTTAGTTAGAGAAACTCAGCATTTCAACTGTTTTCATAAGCTCTCGCACCAAATTCTCCTTTCCAACCTCTTTGTCAGACACTATTTTGTCAAGAACGTTGACAATAAGGGTAACACTTTTGACCAGAAACAACTGGCCATGCTGAAATCTACTGTCCATCGACTTGGTGGTTGATTGGAGGCGATTCCATATCAGTTCGTCCACTTTGGTGCATACGAGACCGTCACAGTTCTCTGGACGTTTAATTTCTCTGCCGAAGTCTTCACTTGTTCTGACAACTTTTTGTCAGTTTTCTCCTTGAACATGAGTTCATTAACGAGCTTTGCCAAATCCTTATTTATAGGATCTGTGGTTAGATCCTGGGCAGTAACTTGCTCAGTCAAAACTTTCAACAAATTTGATGCACTTTCGTTTTTGTGTCGCCTGCGAAGCATAGCGACACTTAGGGATCACTTTGTCCGTTGTCCGTCTGTCCGTCTGTCCGTCCGTCTGTCCGTCTGTCCGTCCGTCTGTCTGTCTGTCTGTCACACTTTGGGTGTCACAGCCCATAACTGATAGGACTTTGATATTTCACATGTGTATTCCTTGTGACAAGACCTTCCTACATATACCATAATTTTTGACCTAGTGACCTTGACCTACATATTTGACCTACTTTTCAAAAAAATAAGAATGGATATATCTTTTGATTGGTAGGTGATAGGACTTTGATATTTCACATGTGCAATCCTTGTGGCAAGACCAATCTACACATACCATAATTTTTGACCTTGTGACCTTGACCTAGATATTTGACCTACTTTTGAAAAAAAGATAAGATTCGCTATATCTTTTGATTGGTAAGTGATAGGACTTTGATATTTCACATCTGTATTTCTTGTGACAAGACCTTTCTACACATACAATAATTTTTGACCTAGTGACCTTGACCTACATATTTGACCTACTTTTCAAAAAAAATTAAGAATGGATATATCTTTTTATTGGTGAGTGTTAGGACTTTGATATTTCACATGTGCAATCCTTGTGGCAAGACCTTTCTACGCATACCATAATTTTTGACCTTGTGACCTTGACCTAGATATTTGACCTACTTTTGAAAAAAAGATAAGATTCGCTATATCTTTTGATTGGTACGTGATAGGGCTTCGTTATTTCACATGTGTATTCCTTGTGACAAGACCTTTCTACACAGACCATTAACTTTGACCTTTTGACCTTGATCTAGATATTTGACCTACTTTTCAAGAAAAGTAATATTGGCTATATCTTTTGATTGGTAGGTGATAGGGCTTTGATATTTCACATGTATTTTCCTTGTAACAATGCCATTCTACACATACCATTATTATTTTACCTTTTGACCTTGACCTACATATTTGACCTACTTTTCAAAAAAAATTAAGAATGGATATATCTTTTGATTTGTAAGTGATAGGGCTTTGGTATTTCACATGTGTATTCCTTGTGACAAGACCTTTCTACACAGACCATAAAATTTGACCTTTTGACCTTGATCTAGATATTTGACCTAGACCTACTTTTCAAGAATTTTGATCCACTTTCTAGAATAATAATCAAACCGCTTCGCAGGCGACACAAGCATTCCTTGGATTGCTATTTTTGGTAGATTGGGATTTCTCGGCTACCGACCCCGACATTTTAGACTTCTCTATCAAGTCATTCACAGTTAATTTAGGTGTGCTTCTATCGTTAGAATCACCTTGTTTATGAGTCTCATAATCATTGTCAGAAATGTCGCTCGACTCGTACGACTCGCTGTCATCAGCGTCCGATTGGCCGTTACCGGTGGCAAGTTCAGCAAAGTCTGATCTTAGGCCACTAAATCCGGCCGTGATAGTGCTTGTTTTAAATAGCCATTCTCTGTAATGAACAAAATCGTTCGGCACGGCATGTCATGGATTTTGATGATTTTCGGTATAATGGGTATATATTGAGTAGTGACCATGAAAATAACACTTTTCATCCAATGTGACCTCTGGTTGCCATGGTAACGAGGTCATTCTATTTATAGCACTTTTGGGACCATGAAATAAGCCAGCTCCGGAGACTTCGTTGCCATGGATACCACTGTAACAGCTTGTTCATCTATATATAATCTATTCTTCCTTACTTCCATTCTTACTTAGTACACTTAGTTATGTGATATTTATTACAGGAAGCTTATTGCATTAAGCCAAACTAAGTCAAAATGAAGCGAAAAATAGAGGTGAAAATAAGGGCCAATTTAGTGTGTTTTTGACCATTTTCAATCTTAAATATCACAAAAGGCACCAATATAAGACTAGTGATTTTCATCAATGGAAATGTATGTTTATTGACAAATAAAATGAACGAAAAACTGGAGTGGGTATTTAAGAGTTTTACCTAAATTCTGTCGTCAAAGACCGTTGCCATGGCAACATTAGACCTTTTTGCTTGTTTCATATTATCTTTGAAATTGATTTTATTCCTCTTTAGAGTTACATAAGATTGTCAAAATGTATGCATGTATAGATATGACTTGTATCTTTTACATAAGAACAATTAAAATGTTCAAGGTCATTGGCTTGATGTTCAAGGTCATTTATACTTTGAGACTCAAATTTTGCAGAAAATATTGATTTTTTATTTTTTTTGTTACCGATTTTAGTGATTTTTTTATTTAAATATTTTCATAGGTCATATATATTATGAAAGCACATGAATATAAGAAAGACAAATCTTAGAATTTATTGAATTGTAGCTATTCAATAGGAAAATATTTTTCCGTCAAAAAACAAGAAAAATACAGATTTTGTCCCTTTTTTATCAACATACTCACCAAGAATTAAGATATTCGAAGATGTGAAGAAACGTAATCAATAGTTCTAAGAAATAAGTGATACATTTATCATTTTATGGCAAATAACTGTTAAGTTCAATATTTCAAGGTTTCTAAAATATTGACACCTTCATTTTATGAAAAATCAGGATTTTTCGTCAAATCTGGTCACTTAAAGTTTCATGACCTTGAAAATTCAGTGGGTGACCTTGAAATATTTTCAAGGTCATTTTTATATCAAAACGCCTTTGATAGATGTATACATGAACTTCTGTTCCAATATCATGCGTAGATAGTTTGATAGAGGTTGTCTTTAAATTCATCGTATTGAAACCTTTCAGCCGATTGTTGCCATAGCAACTAAATTTGATGCTGCTTTGCAAATAAAAGGACAAATTAGCCCAATTAATGTAGAGTTCAATGATGATACTAATTGGATAACTACAATTTTGACTTCAAACATTGGTGCTTTTATGAAATTTTCAACCTTGTAAAACAGTACAAACATGCAAAAAAGGGTCTTTGAGTGCCCAAAACAAAGCCTTTTGATACCCTGTTTAGGCCCAATTTTTCATCTTGTATACATAAGGCATCCGAGATGAATGTAAAAAAACTTTACAAATATGCGTAATAATAAGGATTAAAAGAAAATAATCAAAGCAATTTAATATTTAAAATGAACCTGTTCCCATGGTAACGAAGCCTACAAATATGCCTTGTCCTAAATATTTTCCCGATTTTTGAAACTTCAGACACGGTTACCATGGCAACGACAACCTTTTTGAAAAAACTGGGGTTGATTTACATACTAGTACTTCATATTGAACTTCCATACCAAAAATCTCAAAAATCCATGACATGCCGTGCCAAAATGTTTTGAAATTCTTTGGTTCTTACAGAGAATTGCTGTTAATACCTCAAAACACTTGGCAAACTTGTCAAAACTTTGCCCAGAGTCTCTACACGATGCATCAGATCTGTGTCTACGATTTGGACTCCCCCCGCTAATACTACAACTCGGCTCTGGGCCTGGATTTCGCTTATTTGCGCTAGACACGTTGCTAGTAATTGTAGCTTTCCGTATTCTATCAAATACGTTGTCATTAGTTATTTTGGCTAGCGGGATTTGCACAGGCAAACTAATTGTTTCAGAGTCAGACTGACTTCTGTCAACAGCCACGTGCTTCAACATAGCGGACGCCATCTTTCTGTGCCAATATTGCATGTACTGATGGCACAGACGTCGCGTTTCATGGACTATTTTCTCTGTCTACGACAGAATTCCACAATATTTTTTTAAATTTTATTCACTTTAATATTTGTCTGCGACAAATGTAAATGAATTCAAGCTATAAATTTAACCTCCACGAGGTTTGTACGCGCCGTTTACAACGGGGTATTCAGCTTGAAATTCATGCTCCCTTCTACTTCAAGCAGATTCAACGCACTGACCCTTCTGCGCAGATGCAATGCTATCTCATGTGATTCCCTTGGTGTGATGACGTAACAGAATTACAGGGTAATTTTACAATATTTGAGAAAGAAAGAATTTGGTATTCCAAGTGTTCAATATACCTGCTTATACCCGACTTCTAACGTCATACGCTTGTTTTTCTACTGTGTAAACTTGCAGCTTGAACTCATGGAAAATTTCTTATTTTTCCTCGGAGATTTATCAATAATTTTAATCTTCCTGCATTAAATCACAGAATATGTACATACATGTATATGCCATATTAACAACAGTGTTGAAAGTTTTTGAGAAGTAGGTAGAAGTCTAAGGTCAAGGTCACTAGGTCAAAGGTCATAGTCTCAAATGTAAAGTCTCATCACAAGGTATCTGCTTATCAAATATGCAAGTCATATCCCTAATTATTCAAGATACATAATACAACCCATGAGGTTTAAGCTTTTCAGAAGCTTGTCAAAGACCAAGGTAAAGGGCACTAGGTCAGATGTCATGGTCTCAAAAGTAAGGTCTTGTTACAAGGTACCTACATGTGAAATATCAACATGATCAAAGTCCTAGCCCTTATCGTTCAAGAGACAATACCCAGGATAAAGTTTGGAGGCTTGTCAAAGACCAAGGTAAGGGCACTAGGTCAGAGGCCATGGTCTCAGAAGTAATTCTTGTTACAAGGTACCTACATGTGAAATATCACAGCCCCAGCCCTTATAGTTCAAGAGACAATACCCGGGATAAATTTTTTATGCAGACGATGACACAAGTAACCAATGAGGACAACGACGCTGAGGGTACATGTACATGGAACATATTAGTTCTCAGAGATTAATCTACAATTTGATCTAAATGGGTCCTATGGACCCGATGAAAGCTGAATGGGTCCCGAGCCAAAACAATGGGTCCCAGGAGAATTTTATGGGTCCCAAGGACTAAAAACCGTCTTTTCTCGCGGCGTCTTAAGTTCACGAATACAAGTGATATGAATGGTTTGCGGCGTTTTATGTCTGCGAGATAAAAAAATTATTAGAAATGCTACGTCTGTCTCTAAAATTTACATCTAATTTGCCGAACTAGATATTTTATTGTTTATTTAGTTGCTTTATTTACGCAAGTGAGGTTTGGTTCACGTTATCCAAAGGTATATGGTATGCGAAGACGGTACTTACTACACTTAGGTGTGAATTAAAGGATTTGAATTGATTGATTCATATTGTCCTGCAAAGTTTACCATGGAAGACTTTTTCATAGATATATTGTACATCTGAATTCGAATGATAAGAAGTTCGACTCTCATCGGACTGCATATAACTTTTATATCAAATTCTTTTGATGCGCAACAATTTCTCATACGATACTACGGACCCTGTAAGGATTAAAAGAGCGGACAAAATAAAAACACGAGACATTAACACGATATATACAGCTAATACACTTCCTGTTTATCGACTTTCAAAGTTTTATGTAAACCATGAACTAAAGGGGACGCACTATACGAAAGTGAATAATGCGTACGATGGGACGCAGCGATCGGGAATCAATGGGTCCTGGGCGATTTTTATGCGTCAGAGACGCAGGACGCAGAGGTAGATTAATCCCTGGTTCTCTTGACTCTCCTCCCAGTGAGCTATTATAGTAATGGAAGTGTTTCCAAGAGGATGCAAAATATCACGCCTAGTATCTAATGATCCTGATTAAAGTGTTTTAAAAGCAAGTTAAGTCATTGGTCAAGATCACTTTATACATCAAAAGTCAAGGAACCAAATGCATGTGGAATCTGCATGTGAACTATCAAAGTCACCCCTTATATAGTCCCTAAATATTTAAGGACACTCAATGTGGACAGGTATGCATATGTAGTTGACATACTTTATCTATAAAACTATAGCAACTCTACTTACATGATGTAACTGTCAAAAGAAATCGGGATATCAGATAATCCCTCATGTTCCTGGATCGGTCATCTGTCACGTGTATGGTTGTCAATACAAGGTGCCCGGGGAGAGTCCTTTTTGCATGCAACACCCGTCGCAACAGCTCCATGGAAACTTGTCAAATTCGGTGATTGTCTTGATGTACATATTGGTACATATTGGTTTACACATCAGGTAAGTCTTGCTTGGTTATGATGACAGTCACAATCACAATTCAGAAGTAACTGATCATTCTGGAAAGGGGGATCTCATTTGTTTTATTATATCCCCGTAGAGACCGAAGAACTTCCCCAAAGATGATTTCATCCGTTGTGCAATTTAACCATGAACGAGTAGCTTACTAGCAAATCGTCTGGCTCTAACGATAAAAACTTCAGATTTAGAACATGCCCTGGCGTACCGTATCAGCTGGGAAAGAAAAACGCCATAAGCAGATGAAGACGGAATGATGCTACTCATGAAAGGGAAGTTAGTTATGTTGAAGCTGAAATCATCACGCTTGTCATGCAATGAGATGTTCAAATAACCGTTTGCGTCGAAAGTTAGAAGTATATCCCAGTCCATAGCGGATCTGTTGCTCTCGGTGGTTTCCTTTATCTCTAGTTCATGAGGACAGATTTCATGTAGATAATCCTTAAAGTTCGGGTTATTGATGGACAACATGTCATACATGTATCTGAATGTAAAATGGAACTGAGATGAGAGATACCTTCGTCTAAGGTTTGGATGAAGTCAGCGGAATATAAAGATAAGTCCGCAAGCAGTGGGGCGCACTAGGTACCCATGGGGATGCCAACTATTTACTGGAATACAGTTCCTCCAAACACCACAAAAATATTGTCAATCAAAAACTCACGCATCTGAATGATATCGCCTTCGGTATACTTTTTGTTAGCATCAGAGTGTTCCTTCACAAAATAAGTATCCCCCCGTCCTATGACAAGGTATGTGTATCTCCTATTTCCATTTTTTTGAATGAATGGTATTGGGAATAATATTGGTCGGTCTGTTTTTGAGCATTTGGTGTGGAATGGTAGTGTAGGGCGTAGAAATGTCGAACGATTTTATGCTGGTAATATGATTGAAATGGATAGCTTTTACATTTTCCAAAAGTTCCTTAAAAGTCTTTAGGATCCGCATCTGATTGTTTCAATTTCTTGAATATGTTGTCTCGCAGTATGTTTGAAGACTTTGCTTGATTCGAGTACTTCCCAAAAATGGCAAATTCAAAATATACTGTCAATATGAAGGTGACATTACCCCTTAGATGCTACGTATTTCTCAATTTAAATCTAAGAATGTAAATGGAAATAAAGTTCGAGTAATCTCATTTGTTGTTTTGCGACTTCATTAAACTACAATAGCGTGACGTCATAATGAGGATGAAGAAAGAAATCCCATCGAACTGGAAGATCCCTAAATCCAAGGGTTCTTTGCAACAAAGCATCTTGGTGTACCGAAATGGTATGGAAGTGGAGGTTTTTGTTTGTTTGGTTTGGTTCCTGTTTTATCCTGATTTTTTATGCCTTCGGTTTCTGATTTTCTGAATTATCGATTTTGTGCTGTATACAGGATCTATGGCCATTATCCATATTTGTCATTTCAAGCACTGATTCTGTTTATAAGAGTGTTTAAGCGAAAAGAAATCTCATATTTAAAAATGACCAACGCCGAATCAAAACTCAATCCTTTTCCTTGGTATCATCAGGACTTTTGCAAATAACAAACAATCAGATCTCATATAGTTTCATATGAAGAAAGGAGGGGATCACCAACAACTCTCGATTGCAGCACCCACAGCAAAACCCCAAAACACCCAATGGAACAGAAACCCACAGAAAGAGACGCAAAAGAGAAATGACCACCAATTCACACCATAATATCATTAAACAGAAAAGACCACACATAAACCAACGAGGCCAATTTTGCAACCGGTGCCGACTTAGGACGGCCATCTGCCACGTAAACAGCAGACGGTGTGTTATCCTGGGTTGCGTGCGTACACCCCTCCCACTTTTCCGATTACCCAAAGGTCTCGAAGAAAGCACAATTGTGGTGCATGATAACCTCCTCACTGTAAGATGAACATACAAACAGACAGCATGACGCAGTGGTCCAAGAAAAAGACAAATGAATATGTAAATGGATATACATGCACAGCCACTGTTATTGCCTGAGATAAAGCTTTTAGGACGATTGTTATTGATTTCCGTATAAATGACAGTGTGACGTTATAACGCTCGACATAGCGGATGAATTTGAATTGAATATCAACAAGTTTAAAATCCTTTCCTACGCAATGTAGAAAGTAGGAATAAGATTATATAATAAGACGTATTCAATTCTAAAATCATCCCCACTAAGTCCTTACCTCTTTCAGCAACTGTGTCTTGACGATTACAGAATACGACATCAACGACAAGCGACAGAGACAGGTGCAACTACAATAGTTCTCTGTCGATTGATGTCACATCCTACATTCAATGGAATATTTCGAATGAAGATTTCTCGTCACATTCAGCGTTGTTTGTGATAATTTAAAAATAGACCACACATAAACATTACACGGTATAAGAAAAATCCATAAACGAACGCTATCAACATTTCATAATTCCACCGCGCTGCAACTGACTCAAACGGATAACCGAAATGGGAATACATTCCGCAAACAAAATTATTTCCAAACAGTCAACATCTAGAGAGTAATAAATAACTTAGTTTGGTCATATTTGGTCATTATTCCATTGTTAAATTTCTAATTTGTAATACTTGATATATCACAATGCATTAATTTATGATGTTTCAGTCACACTGAATAAGCGTGACGTTGCCATGGGGACACTCTCGCTGTTCCTTTCTAAAATTAACTCCCCTCCACATTAGTGGACGGATTCGCTTTGAAAATAGAATTGGGAGCTTTCTTTGTTTTATTTCTGGCTTTGAAAGCGCATATATATGGAATAAGTGTCTTTTTTGTGTGTTTATGCCAGAAATAAATTACAATGGCTGATGCATTTATTTGATAAAATGAGCTAACGCGCATTATATCAAAATAAATGCATCAGCCATTGTAATTTATTTCTGCATAAACACACAAAATAAGACACTTTTTATATAAATAAAAACAGAAGGCGTACGAAATACAGTCCGTGCATGTGATCACAGGTGGTCGGGACCCTGTCTTCTCTAAAGAGGTTTGGACAGGGCCTGCATGGGATCCTGTCGTCACAGTCAGCCAGAGTGTAATTCTTAAGAATGCGCCGGTACAAGGCTGTAGATTTGTTCAGTACCAGACCAAGTGTCCGTCTGGTAACAGAAGGATCATTTCCACGGTGTTAAAGGTATTCGATAATTCTAACACAATTTCGATGGCAATTCTGTCTACCTTTGATCCTCCTTATGTTGTTGATTATGTCACCATAAAATGCAGGTTGTAAAATACTCAAAGTAATACACGCTATATCTTGAATGGGTCCGAATTTCAAAAGAAGTTGACAATAATTTCTGTAAAATTTCCAGAAGGTCTTTACTAGTTTGTGAAAGCAAAAAACTTGACCTAATTTTTATTTGTAAATTTCTACTATGAAAATCCAAAACATCAGTACATGCTCTAGCGAACCCGATGAAATGTATATACCGTATGACGGTAATAAATGGGAAAGACACACACATATTCTAATGAAATATACCCATTAAACACAAAAAGAAGCAAACTTTTATAATGCACTATATACATTTTGTATTTCCTTATAAAGTAAATGAAAATATAAATATAATATAAGGACATCAATGTCAAACACACCGGAGTCAACTGAACATTGTTATGTCACCGCTTAACCTTTACTAAGAATGTTTGATAATTGATCGAAGGGTTTTGAAAATGTCACATCAAACATAATTAAATCATTTACCAATTCGCCATGCCCACAGATATCTTCCGGCATTAGAAGGTCTGCGCCTTCTTAAGTTGTTTCGACGTCTATTTATATTGCTTATGCGTAGAACTGGCTGCTCTTGTTGGAGTTGATTTGGATAATTTTTCCAAAAGAAATGTTCACAAATTTGGGGAATTCTGAAACAGCTGCGTTGTGTAGAAACAGGATTCACGTGCCGTACAACTGGGTTATTGCCCATTTCAAATGAACGATCGTTTGCTGGTCCACCGGTCCAAGTAACAGGTGAAATAAGTAGTAGCAACGCGACGTTAAGGAACCCAAGCATTTTGCTTCTACACCTAGAAAGAAAGTAAGTTCAGAACCATCTTAACCCTATCATCAAGTATCAAACCTTCAAATACATTTGATTTTCATAGTGACCCGATCAATTATTGAATGTTTTGAGCGCCAAATGTACATCAGTTGATAAAGACTAGGAACAAAGGAAATTATTAGAGGGCGCCATTCTCATTGGCTGTTGTGATCTGATACGTGTGTTATAGTGGGTACCATTGATTAATTCGAGTTTCTAATAGCAATTGAGTGAGAGAGAGAAATACTTCTTTTTAAATGGCATTGTTCTTTCTATTTTCATAATAAGATAGTTTATGAAATAAACGTATTTTATTTTTAAAGATAAAATTTGTAATACCCTGTGGTTTGTACATTAAATTCAGAAAAGACATTTTCATAGTTATTTAACATAATCGTTTTTTTTTTTTTTCCTTCTGAAAGTATTAGATAAATAGTGAATGAAATCATGCCAAAAATATTGGAATTATGTGTAAAAATTATTCCATAGTTCCCTATCACTTTTGATTTACCATTAGTATTTCTACTTTGATGGTAGGTATCGGTAAAGGCATTTTCTTAACGGGATCGTTCTTACGAGTTATAGAAATGATAGAGAAAACTTTAGAAATTAATTGCGAAAGATCTCAACTTGAGATTTTTCGTTGAAATTTGAAAAATATTAATTTTTAAAATATGTTTTGTCCATCCATATTTGAGCCGCGTCATTCCTTGGAAAACATTTTTGAAATAATAATTTTTCGATAGACTTCAGTGTAAATTCTGAGGATCGAAAACTCTAACAGAAACTTTTTTTTTTCAAAAATGCACTGGTGAAAAAAAATCATTAGAATTTTATATTAAAACTATGTCATAATTTTTATTTCCTAACTGAAATAAATGGGTGAAACAATAAATACCTTATTTGTACAGTTAAGAAGTTCCCAACTAGATATTGTAATGCCTTGAACATTTTAAAAAATACATTCTACATTAATTTTCTTCATTAATTGTATTTTCTTTAATTTATTGATTAATATAAAAGAAGAAAATTAAATACATACCACCGTGTTTTCAGTTCGAAATGGCAAATTTTATGCAGACTTTGCTTTTATGCAGAGAGAATGCAAAAAGTCAATGAAAGACTTGACATTGCATATTGTGACCTCATAGATTAAAATAAGTATAAAAATAGTACTCAAATGGCGATCAATTTTGTATGTCACTTTTAAGTGCAAAATCTGTTTGATAAATTGCAAGATTCTCAGATTACTACTTTCGTCTTTAACTGATGTATTGTCTGATAAATGGATTGACAGCAAATGAAAACTAATGTGTCCGGCTTATATCAAGGGCAAATTATACGTGATGATAATCTGTCATGCAACATGCATTTACAGCATGACGACAACTTTATGTTAAGAATGACAAATATGGATAATGACCATATCCCTGTATACAGCAAAAAATCGATAATTCAGAAAATCAGAAACCAACGGCATATAAAATCAGGATAAAACAGGAACCAACGGAAATAAACAAAAACCTCCACAACATGAAAAGAAGCGAACTCTCGATATGGGAGTGAAACCAGGTGCCCAGGAAGAGTAAGCATCTCATGCTTGCATGCAACACCCGCCGCTTCAATTCAGTAGAACTGTCACATTCGGTTAATTCCATTTCGGAAGACATAGAGTACAATCTAGCAACGCTACAAAGCAAAAATTGAGGGAAGTTTTAGCCGTACTAATCTGTCACATTAATTAAATGATCCTATTGAATTTGAAGGCGTTTAACATTTAACGAATTAATCATGATTTATCGCGTCAATGTGAAACATCTTCAAATTGAGTAGCATCATTTAAGAACAGATAAATTGGCAGCATGGACCAGACATGCACGTTTCGGGTACTTAACCCTCGTCAGTGATCCTAAAATCTAAATATTGTGATATGCCAAAAAAGTATGAAAGATACTATGTCGAAAAAGTGCACCGAAAGACGTAGCAGGATGGGTGGGATATGATGCTACAGGACCCAAGTTGTAGAAATTTCAAGAAATTTTGATAACAGAAATTTTAGAATGCGTTGAAGAAACGATCAACCGAAATTGATCGAACTTGGCTACATGTGCCCTCGGGGACTCCTTGTCCACCAGAAGTGACATCACCTTGGAACGTTATCATTGAAATCATGACCCGTCATTTTCCCTGCAAATAATGCAGATTGGTGTATGTGTATCACAAGAACACATGCAAAGTATAAAATAAAATAATTCTATTATCTTCTTTTTATGCCAGTCGTTTCGCCTATCTCTTCAGGTGATGCTATTTATGTCTGGATTCTGTATAGTGCAATGATATAGAGCATATTTTTTAGTATTGACAATTTCTTTGTGTAGAAAAGTCGATGACTGACCAATTGCTGAGTAATATGGAATATTTACGTAATGAAGATTTAATGGAATCAAGATTCAGTAATCTTGAATCAACTACAGTGAACATAAAATCGGGATATGGAAGGAGTGAAGAAAGAAATGGGAGAAATGGAGAAGTAAATGAATTTCATGAACAAA
>VSWD01000001.1:48960464-48997724 GCA_033119305.1 Pinctada imbricata
CATCGTCGGAAACCCAAAATCGGTCACTCAAGCTCACCTCCTGTGTGTCACAATGGCAGAATTTTCGCTGGATAGCATTACAAAAATCTAATGTGATTAACTTACTTGTCAGTAAAGGAGCTGTTAAGGAATAAAATTAAATCAGCCCTGAAAAGTGGGATTTTGAAAATGGAAATTTCAAGAAAAACTCTTTGTAAAATTTATAGTCTAATAATCACTGGCATACCATCAGAATCTGATTTATTTTATTTCTACTCAGTTTAGTATAATTTTCTTAATATTTGGGTCTTTTTTTTTTATAAAAATCAATAGATATTAACGGAAAAGTTTTATTAATGAACATATGTTCTCCCCGGATATACAGAAAGCCACTTTTACTGGATGCGTATTTCCTTAATGATACAAATTTTCTGGAAAAGTGGCGTTCTGTATCTCTGGGGGGAACACTCATACTCTAGAGATGAAAAACCAAAAAAGGAAGGGGGTGCATTTTTGTTAAGATCAATCTTTTATATGACAAATTTGACTTAAGTTGTCCTCTTTAATCCATGACTGCCAAAAATGTATTCTTAATATGATCAAATGAAATGTGCAAGAATTGGGAATGAAATAAGCAAGACTCAATGATGTTTATTTCTTCGTCAGTGTGTATTTTGCGCAAAAAAAGCTTACATTGTTGCCGTTGAATACTAATTGAAAATGTCAAGACCGTACTTTGAGTTCCTGATTTCATTATTTGCCAATTAAAGTAGATATAACGTTCAAAATCTATTTTTGATATACAATGTAGACATATTTGATGTCATTTAGTAAATATTCATCCATGTAAAATATGATTATAAATTTATATGTTTTTTTTTGTCGATTTTATCAGTTTTCCTATCCGAGTACCCATTCTTCTTTCGACCTTAATTTTAGAATCTTAAGAGTAAAACATATAAAATTGACTTCAAATACATCAGATTTCAATTAATTATGACTAATTTTTTTCAACATGTGAAAATTGTCATGCGGAAAAAATACGGCACGAGATTTAGGGCTAAATACGGCCCTTATCTTTAACAGCCTTTGTTATCAATAGCAAAAGTATGATCTATTTTATATTTTTATCAACAAAAGATGCCCTAATTTAATGTTGACTCAGTGATTCATATTTGTTAGTCACAAAACAATATTACTTATATATAATTGGCTTTAAAAAGCTAATTCACTTACGAGTACTCTCATCTAAGATTTTTGTAAATAAAATATGCTATCCAGCGAAAATTCTGCCGTTTATAATGTCACCCATGCATAACCGAGTGTAGGTTTCCGACAATGACTAACATCTTTCAGTACAAAATTCTACTAAGACTTATAATCAGAATTTTTGAAAAATATTCATTGCTAGATTCAATTTGTACTGTAACACTATGAATCAAAAGTTAATGGTTCACATTCTTTGTATCCAAAGTGCTTCCACTCGGGAAACAAAAGAGGTACAGAGTGTCCTTAGTCTGTTTTAAAACTGAGAGAGTCTGCTATATTTGTTAGTCATGCTGTTATGATCAATGTGATTTGTCAATGAAAGGCCATTCAACTAATGACGGCGTTTTCAGTGTGAACTAGAAAAAAATCAAAGGACTGAAGGTCCTGAGAGATACTTATCTATTAAAAAATTTTACATAGGATTCTTTATAATGAAAATAACTTAAATTATTCATTTCTATGTGCTCAATGTGTTCTAAAAACAGCACAAGCTGTTTATATTTACTAGAAGTGGTAAACATTAAATTACAATTTTTTCTCATGACTTAAACCTAGAGCAGGCTGTCTAAATTGCGTATGTCACATACGCAACAGGTAATTTAGGTGTCCCTAGAATTAGACTACATGACATTAGAGACGAGACATTTGTAGTGAGTAGAAACCATGAGTTTTGGTACAAACATGCAGACGGGTATATTAAAATCAAGCCCTGTAAGATTGAAGTGGTCGATATACTAAAAGAGCACCAATTTTCACCAAGCGATTGCTCAGTTTCTAAGTGCGGTTCGAAGAACTGCAAAACTTGTAACATCCTTATAATAGACACTTCATTCTCAAGTAATCTCACAAAACAAACATTTAACACGCATAGTTTTGAAAACCTAAACTGTATGACATCTAATGTTGTGTACAGAATAGAGTGCTCACTTTGTGGATTGATTTATGTGGGTGAAACCAAAGGTAAGCTCCAAACCAGAATGTCAGGACATCGGTCAAAAATAAATAATAAAGGAAGTCAACTTCTTTACCGGCATTTTGACCAGGCCGATCATTCTGTTTTATCTATGAGAGTCAGAATCCTGGAGAAAACATATCACCCCACAAACAATCCCAATTTGAGCACACCTTTCCGTCGCAACAGAGAAGAGTTCTGGATAAAAAATCTTAACACTGCAGCGCCCTATGGGTGCAACGACAATATAAGCAGCTTAGGAAACTTAACAAGTCCAGGTTGTCAATCCGTAAATGTGAATAGCTTATTCAAAAGACCACAAAGAAGACCTCGAAGTCATGGCATTCGTAAATATAATAGGCCTGAGATACATAGTTTCTCCTTCGATGACTTGGTTCCATTTTTGAATGAGCCCCTAGGCCTGCATTATATTCGTACCAAATTATACTCTGTTCCTTTACGGAAGTTACACGAAATCTACGAATATACGAAGGACCTCACTTATACCGATACACGTTCCCAAGAATACAGACTACAAGGAGTCATCTTGGACATTTCTACCTTTCGTTTATTTCAAGCAGTAAGATCAGATAAATCAGAGGAGAAAACAAACCGTCCTTTCATTAAAGTAAACTTTGCAAACAAAGGTATTGATAAATTGAATCTTGGTCAAATTTTGAATCACAAAACTGTCACAGAAAAAATCCCACCATATTTCAAAAGACAAGAAACTCCTTGTATTTCCTATAGCTACACACCAACAGTTGCATCTAAAATTTACAATTACAAACGATTCTTGCAGTGCATTGATTTAAGTAATCCCTCACTACATCCACTTCCTTGCGAATGTTCTTCATCGGATTTTAACTACTCTCCTTGTGGACACGTTATAACAGGTGACCTTAGTATAGTCAAGAACGACAAGTTGAGAGATTTGTTAACAAAGGGTCCCAAAAACAGAGAAAGTATGTCCTTTACATGGAACAAAAATTTCAAAATTATCATGGACTCTTGTGAAGAATATGCAAGACGTTGGGCAAAGAAAGAGGATGTGCAGCTCGACACACTCTCCGAATAGATAAAATCCATCAGAGGGTTACTTTTATCTAGAATTAACCGATTAAAATCAACTGTGAGCACCAGATTCGAGTCTATATTTAAAGACCCTGATGTTATCACAGAGCTTACCTACCTCCAAGAACATTATGTCATCACACCAGCGGACAAAGCCTCAAATAATTACACATTTACTTGCAAAAAGTTCTATTTCGAAAGTCTAGTTAAAGAGTTGGGTTTAAATTCGACACCTGGAAATCCCACTTACACCCCAACAAACCTTTCTGCCTCTGAAATAATAGATAACCACAAATCAGCTCTTTCTTCCTTTGGCTTCCAAACTAACAATTTAGATTTAGATTTACCATACTTATACTGCATACCTAAAATGCATAAGAATCCGTACAAACAATGTTTCATCGCTGGTTCCTCAAAATGTTCTACCAAATCTGTATCGATCTTACTCACCAAAGTTTTATCTGAAATCAAATCTGGGCTTCAAAAATATTGTTCCACAGTATATTCTCGCAGTGGTATCAACCAGATGTGGATTTTAAAGAATTCCAAGGAACTTTTAGAACATCTGAAATCCACTCATTTTAGTAAAGTTCATTCGATCAAAGCCTTTGATTTTTCGACACTTTACACTACAATTCCACATTCTAAATTGAAAGAAAGACTCGCAAAAATTATAAGTAATGCGTTTACAAGTAAGAACGGTAATCGCAAATACAACTTTATTGTTATGAACTATGACAAAACCTACTTTGTAAAAGAAAAGTCCGATTCTGAAAATAAGTACACTGAAACAGATATTATTCAGATGTTAAACTTTTTGATCGACAACATTTTTGTGGTGTTTGGAGGAAAGGTCTTTCAGCAAATTGTCGGAATTCCAATGGGGACCAATTGTGCCCCACTCCTTGCCGACATTTTCCTTTACTCGTACGAAGCTGAATTCATTCAATCTTTGGTCTCTGAAGGGAAAAGATACTTAGCTTCTGACTTCAACTTCACTTATAGATACATAGAAGATGTGTTGTCCATCAATAATCCGAAATTCGCAGATTACCTGAGCAGAATCTATCCTTCAGAGCTTGAAGTCAAAGAAACTACAGAGACAAATAATTCAGCATCCTATTTGGACATAATGTTGTCCTACGACACTGATGGTCACATGAACACCTCACTCTATGACAAACGTGACGACTTCAATTTCAGCATTACAAACTTTCCTTTTCTGAGTAGCAACATCCCTTCATCGCCTGCTCATGGCGTGTTCATATCTCAGTTGATACGCTATGCCAGAGCAAGTACGAAATATACGGATTTTGTTCTGAGAGCTAGGCGTCTTTCAGATAAGCTTCTCAGTCAGGGATATGTTTGTGACCGACTAACATCGTCACTGAGGAAGTTCTACGGTCGATACGGGGAACTCGTCATACACTATGATGTCCCACTCTCCAGAATGGTGGGTGATATTCTGTCATAGACCATTTGAACCATCCAACCCAAGATTGTACTCTATGTCTTCCGAAAAGGAGGTTACCGGATGTGACAGTTCTACCGAATTGAAGCGGCGGGTGTTGCATGCAAGCAGGAGATGCTTACTCTTCCTGGGCACCTGATCTCACTCCCATATCGGGAGTTCGCTTCTTTTCATGTGGTGGAGGTTTTTGTTTGTTTGCTTTGGTTCCTGTTTTGTCCTGATTTTGTATGCCTTCGGTTTCTGATTTTCTGAATTATCGATTTTGTGCTGTGTGCAGGGATATGGTCATTATCCATATTTGTCATTACTGACAGTCTACCATATATTTGATAAAAGAGCGGTTGCATGTACTAGTAGTTCCAGCGTAACTTTAACTTTATTATTGCTGGTAATTTCCAAAAATTCTCATGTCAATTACCAGAATTTCCCATTTCTTTCAACAAGATCGTGCTGTGTTTCTACTTTCGTTTCTCATCGTTTCGTCTTAATATAAGGAAGACAACTCTTAAAAGTTACTCTTATCAAAAGTAATTATATTATTACGCCACCAACGTGCAGTGAGAGCAAGAAATTTATTGTTGATTTTTAATGTTATGCATTTACTTTATATGAAATTGAATTTTTTTTCAAGAAGGACAATATCCTTGTTCTTGCATTTTGCATATGTCAGACAGCAAATTCTAAAATTAGAAAAAAGCACTATATTTTGAGGTAGGTTGCAAAGCGGTAGTATCTCAATTGAAGCAGTTACCGTAACAGTAAGAGACTTCCTGAATATTCCAGGCGGATTCCGTGTACTCTCCCTATATATAGCATAGGGCGGTTTCCGCCCGGTATAATTGGCTCGAAATATTTAAATGAGGACGCCTAAGATTAGGCGGTTTCCACCTTGATCTAGGCGTACCCCGCCTAATATTATAATTAGGCGGAAAACGCCTTATTAGGCGGAATATGTGCCTTTCTTCATACAATTCACTAATGGAGAGAATTTAAGGCGGATTCCGCCTATCAAGCAAGTAAAATTACACATGTATACAAGTCTTTTGGTTCTTTAAATATCTTGAGGGTAAATCTGCATCAGGGAATTCTAAACTACACAGGCATGTGTATCATCCTGTCTCAGTTTCTGAAGTTCAACTCAGGGATAGAAAAAAGGTACAGAAAAGAATAAAAATACTTTTAATAATCTTTGTTCAACATGTTCTATTTTAACTTTAATATTCGCCCAGATTCTAGATGGAATCCGTCTTAATTTTTCGTACGGGTGTACATGTCATGCAACTTAGGTATTCAGATTTCACTTAAAAAAATATTATAAGATGAAATTTATGTTATAGAAAAGACATTGACTTGCGTCTTAATCATTTAATATTGATTTTTTTAATGCAAATGACACACAAGAGTCCCATGCATGTCATGTAACGTACTGACCAGTTGTAATTAATTTCAGCTCTATTGTAATCTGTGCATAATGCATGTATGAACGAGTTGTATTTTTAAAATAACTTGAAATACATGTACTAAGACTTCTTCTTCTTTCTTCAGAAGAAGATGGAGAATGAAGAGAACTGTTCACGACAGACGACCGATCCAGGAACATGAGAGATTTTGACAATAATATTTCATGTAAGTAGAGTTGCTTAAAGCCATTGTTCCACTGCAATCCCGCTGTACCTATGATACATTCCCACCAAAATTTTCAGAAGAGCTGGTAAAACTTTCCCAACTTTTTTCAATTTTTTTTAACAACGCAATCTATTCCCGACCAATTCCCGACTAATTTATGACCAATTTCACGTTTTAAAGCTGACTTAAGCAAGCAGGAGATGCTTACTCTTCCTGGGCACCTGGTCTCACTCCCATATCGGGAGTTCGCTTCTTTTCATATGGTGGAGGTTTTTGTTTGTTTGCTTTTGTTCCTGTTTTATCCTGATTTTGTATGCCTTCGGTTTCTGATTTTCTGAATTATCGATTTTGTGCTGTATACAGGGATATGGTCATTATCCATATTTGTCATTACTCACGCTTTACCCACTCTACACACAATTATCGATATTGCCCAACATTAGTCCCATTCTATCCTATTAAACTCCAATCTATTCCTAATCCTGATCTTAGTTAACGACTTTCCCTGACAAGTACCTCTTGTCCTGTTCAAAACACAATTTCCAAATATGTGACCAAACTGAATAGCACATTTTTAGCTCACCTCGACGAGTGAGCTTATGCTATACATCCACGTCCTGTTAAGAAGTACGGTAGCTCAGTATCTGACAAAGTACTGATTCTACAATAACCAAACTTGCGCAACTGTTTTATCTTGGGATGCTGAGATGGACCCATGCATTGGATGCAGCATCTCACCTACTTGTTCTGCTTGAGTGAATTTGCCTTTAAAAACCAATATTGAGCAAAGAATAAGTGCTACATGTACCAAACTTGCATATAGGATGTATCTTTGATCAAACTTTCATAAAATGACCTTGACCTACTTTTTCCACTTGAGTGATTTTGCTTTTAAAAGCCAATATTGAGCAAAGTATAAGTGCTTCATGTACCAAACTTGCATATTGGATGTATCTTTGATCAAACTTTCATAAAACGACCTTGACCTACTTTTTCCACTTGAATGATTTTGCCTTTAAAAGCCAATATACATGTACTTAGAAACATATTTGAATTAAATTTTGCTGCCACGAAGTGAGCTTCGTAATCCGTGATTACCTCTGTTTCTCGTTTGTGTTGTCATCAGCAATTTAACATTTTGATCATAATTAAAGTATTTCAAATCAATATCAGTGCAAGAAAATGAATGAAATGTTTGCAATGAATAATGTTTTTAGACAAATACATGTATATTATGAAATTTTGGGATCAAGGCAATGGAAATTTTGAATCTTTGATAATAAAAATAATTCACTGTTATAGGCACCTAGTTAAATGTACATGTTTGTAATTTATGGCAGGAAGATTTATTGATGAATCCACAAGGAAAAAAAGAATTTCTTCCACAAAGTTCAAGCTACAAATTTACACAGACGAAATCCAAGTGTATGATGTTAGAAATCAGGAATAAGGCAATAAGCAGGTATTTTGAAATTAAATGTTTACATTACTAGTAGATTTCCCATGTTGAACTTCCATTAGGCAACTAGAATAAATATATTCCAATAACTTGGATTGCATATTGTGATAATTTACCAATGTTATCATACCTTTGGTGCTGTAAATAGCTGTATAAGTAATGTTTGTGCAATAAGGGTGTCTTATATTTAGCATAATGTAAATATAAGAAAAGACTGTCTTACTTTTGGTTCATGGGAACGCCATATAATTTTTGTTGGCATGATTCTGGATGGCAAATTTGCATGTGACCAACCAGAATTATACACCCATGAAGTTGAAGTTACCAAAAGTAAGACAGTCAATTTTCTTAATTGGAATACCAAATCCTTTCCTTCTCAAATATTTTCAAATATTCTCAAACCATGTACATCAATTCTTTAAAATATATGTACACATGATTAATTGTGGATAACATTCAGTATAAGAATGTATAGAGTACTTCAGAATAAGAAATACTCTATGATATTGCTTTCAGAATAAGGAGCGTTTAGTTAATGTGCTGATTAAGTGTGCACATACTTATTACAGCGTTTATATTGTAGCATGCTGATATGATTGTTTTGATACAAAAGATATAAGAAATGCATGAAGTACATATAACTTGTAATCTCATCTGCCTACGAGTTACTTTCTAGTGGATTTCTTCGCTTGGAGTGAGTTTCCAGTTTTGGTGAATTTGTTGTTTAAAAAGTTGAGGAGGTCTGGATCAAAGCTTTCATTAGGCTCCCATGTTTTTAACCAATCTTTCCAAATCACTCTGATGAGGCGCTTACCATTCTTGAATTTGGCAAAGGGTGTTGCGGCTATGGCATACTTCTGATTGGATGATGATGGAATTTGACTCGTGGATGGCTGAGTACTCGTTGATAATTGAGTTTGGTCAGTTGGTGACTGAGTGGTACCAGATGACTGAGTTGGATCGTTTGATGATTGGGTTGGACCAGTGAGGACTGAGTTTGGCTGGAGGGTTGCTGGACTGGGTCAGAGGCTGGCTGGTTGATACACTGTCTATGGGTATCTGGATCATAGTAGCGCTTCAGATGGATGGCACTTATCAAGTTTGGGTGTAGCTTGTTGTTTGCACACTTCTTTAGCCTATAAGTAAAGTTTGGTCCAAGTTCTTCTATTACGTCTGGTCCAGTAGCTTTGTCACATAGTTTGGCAGACTGGCCTTTCGGAACTTTATGTACTGCCATCATAACTCGCTCTCCTACTCTGAAGTCTGGTACCTTTAGGTTTTTGTCGTGGTACTCTTTGTTCTTCTGTTGATGAAACTCATCATTCTTTTTGGCTACTTCATGGGCAACCTTGAGCTTAGACAAAAATTCTCCCAGGTATTGCTTAGCATCTCGTCCTAGCTTGTCTTTTGGCAGTAACTCAACATCAAAAGGAAGTTTCATATCTTCACCAAACATAAGATAAAAAGGAGAGTACTCAGTAGAGTGAGCTGTGATAGCTTTTCTGAATGACGTCATAATGCCTGGTAAAAAGTTAGGCCATTTGCTTTGGTCCTTAGAGCAATATGTCCTTAGGCATTGCGCAATCACACTGTTTTGCCTCTCAACCAATCCATTTATATTTGGATGGTAAGAACTAGTATGATGTCGAGATATCTCAAATATCTCACACAAAGCACCAATCAAGTTAGACATGAAGTTGCGACCTCGGTCAGAGAAAAGGATAGAGGGAGCACCATATCGAGAAATGATATGAGTGAATAGGGCATTGGCTACCTCGGTTGCACTTTGAGTTTTGAGAGGTATAGCCTCTGGCCAACGAAAATGTGCCTCAATACATAATAATATGTATTCATATCCTTCTGCACTCTTTTGTATAGGTCCTAAAATGTCAATCTGTCAACATTCAAACCGGTTCCTCCTCGGTAGGGGTACCAGTGGTGGCTTGGCTTGATTACAGACCCTCTTAGCTTGCTGACACTTTATGCATGATCTTCATAATCCACTATGTCCTGATGCATATGGGGCCAGTGATACCTTTCAACCATGGCCTTACTCACATTTTCAATGCCAAGATGGCCACCACTTGCAATACTGTCATGATACTGCTTTAGGGCTTCTTTTCTTGGAACTTGTGGTAATGCTAATTGCGTTATATACCTCAGTTCACTGGGGAGTCTTTTGCATCTCCTTTGATAAAAATGTACTAAAAGACCATCTAGTATACCGTAATGCTTACATTCAGCAATTAACATGTCCCTAGTTTTGGAATCCTCAGGAACCTGCTTATTTTGTAGATATTGTATGATGTCCTTGAAGTCGGAGCACTCTTTTTGGAACTGAAAAAGATGAATTGACTTCCTGGTAGTATTTTATACTCGTCTGGCTCTAAGGCAACAATCTCGGTATCATCTGGGCTGTAATAAAGATTAACTTGTACACCTTCAATCACAGGCTCACAGGATTCTTCAGTAATTGGGTCAAGGGTTCGGTTAGCAGGAGAGTGGCAGTCTTCCTTCGCATCACTGGTTGTAGCTTCTTCAACATCATCTTAATATGGGATGTGGCTTAATGCATCTGCAACAAAATTTCCCTTACCTGGTCTATGAATAATTTCAAAATCATATTCTTGCAGCTTGAGATCCCATCTCTCCAATCTTCCTGTGTATTTTGCACTTTTTAGCCAAACAAGTGCTCGGTGGTCAGTGTAGATTGTAAAATTTCTACCTACCAAGTATGGTCTATAGGCTTCCACTCCTTTTAAAACAGCCAAGAGTTCCTTTTCTGAGGTGTTGTGGTTCTTTTCCTCCTTGGAAAGGGCCTTACCTCCATAGGCGATAACATGTTCTTGGTTGTCAGTTGACATTTGACTTAAGTAAAAACCTATAGCATTGTGTTTGGCATCACAGGTAAGAACAAAGTGTTTGACAGGGTCAGGATAGGAGAGCATAGGAGCAGAAAGAAGAGCAGATTTCAGTTTGTCAAAAGAAACCTGGCAGGCATCAGTCCATTTGAAAGATATGTCTTTCCTCAACAGAGCATAAAGAGGGGCCGCGATTTTAGAGAAGCTTTGAAAAATCTGCTTTAATAATTGGCCAAGCCAAGGAAATTACGTACTTGTTTCTGCTTCCATGGAGCAGGAACTCACTGAAAATTTGAGTTTTCTGTGGATTAACTTCCACACCATTTTTCGAGATAACATGCCCAAGAAACTTTAGTTGTTTGACAACAAAGTGACATTTTGATGGTTCAAGTGTGAGACCAACTTGCCTGGGTTTGTGAAAGACAAGAGAAATATCTTTTAAGTGAGAGTCAAAGTCTCGAGAATAGATAAGAGATAGACATCTATGTACACAAGGAGAGATTTGAAACTAAGTTCCCTCAACACACTCGACATTAGAGTTTGAAATAAAATGGGAGCATTCATTAATCCGAAGAACATTCGCTTCCATTCATAGATTCACTATCTAGAAGTCTTTTTGGCACTGAAACTATAGAGGATGTTCAGATACTAGCATCCCATGTCAATGCCTTGAACTGTAGAGCGAGAGGTTTTGCTAAAATGATGCAACACACAGAGGAGAGATTTTCCTCCTTTATGACAGTGATGGACAAGAGAACGACCAATCTCTTAAATGGTATTGAACTGAACAAGGTTGTAATCCAAAATATCACTTATGCATTCAGTGAAGGGTTAGAATTACTTGCATTCATTGAAGGGTTAGAATTACTTACTACGCTACTACATACCAACTTTAGTTTCGGAACTTTCCTCTACTAATACTTATATCGAAAGCAATGAAAGTGTTCCCAATATTTTGAACAAACATAACAGTGAAATTTCTTCTTTTAACATCTGAACTCCCTACAATATACTGCATACCAAAACTTTACAAGTCTCCTTACAAGTTTCGATACATTGCTAATTCTAGCAACTGCTCAACTACAATTTTGTCTAGAAATCTGACGTTAGCACTCACGGCTTTAAAGGAACACATAACCAAATACTGTGAAACTGTCATGAACAGAAATGGTGTCAACTTCTTCTGGTCTATTAAAAATTCAGGGGATGTGATTGACAAAATGAAATCAAGAAATTTTGAAGCAAATACGATTTCTTCATACGACTTTTCTAATATGTACACCACGCTTCCTCACGACAAAATAAATGATCGACTGTCCAAACTCATTAAATGGTGTTTTGATCGAGAGGGGAAAACTTATATTTGTACATCTGAATCGAAGAGTTTCCTTTCCGCCACAGATTACAAAACATACAAATCATGGACATGTGGTGACCTGTGTATTGCCTTGTCCTTCCTTTTGGACAATATTTATGAAAGATTTGTTGAGAAACTCTACAAACAGGTTGTAGGGATTCCTATGGGTACTAATTGTGCGCCTCTTGTTGCAGATTTATTTTTATACACGTATGAAAAGGAATTTATCCAAAATCTGCAAAAGTAAAGAAAAAGTGGTGATGTGAAATGTTTCATTGGTACTTCTAGGTACCTGGATGATATTTTTACTATCGACAATCCTGTTTTTGAAAAGTATAAAAATGTTATTTATCCACAAGAATTGATTCTAAACAAGGCAAACGTTTCAAGTACAGAAGCACCATTTTTGGACCTAAATATCAAAATTGTTAATGGAGAGATCCATACAAGTGTGTATGACAAAAGAGATGATTTTGGATTTAATATAGTAAAATTCCCCTGGCTTGACGGTGATGTTCCTAGATTACCGTCCTATGGTATCTATATTTCACAGCTCATTCGGTATGCTAGAGCATGTACTGATGCTTTGGATTTTCATAGTAGAAATTTACAAATTACCACGAAACTTTTAGGACAAGGTTTTCGCTTTCACAAACTAGTAAAGACTTTCTGGCAATTATACAAAAAATATTGTCAACTTCTTTTGAAATTCGGACCAATACAGGCAACAGAGTATATTACTTTAGGTATTTCACAACCTGCATTTTATGGTGACATTATTAACAAGATAAGAAGGATCAAAGATAGACAACATCACTATCGAGAATGCGTCAGAATCATCAAACGCCTTTTATACCGTGGATATGATCCTAATGTCACCAGACAGATACTAGGCTTGGTACATGACCAATCTACAGTCTTCTTAAATCTTGCACTCTGACTGACTGTAACGACGGGACTCCATGACAGGCCCTGTCCAAACCTCCTTAGAGAAGACAGGGCCCCGACCACCTGTCCTCTCTGAATGTCAGTCGGACTCCTCGGGTGATAACATACATGAGCTCGCTGCGGCAGAGCACGGCTTGTTTAAGTACGCCCTCTTTTTATATCCATTTTCATATTCATCTGTGTTGCTTGGGCCCCTGCGTTTTGCGGTCTTATTTATGTGTGGTCATCTGACAGTGAGGAGGTTGTTTTACACCACAATTGTACGTTTTTCAAGACCTCTGGGTAATCGGAAGAGTGGGAGGGCTGTGCGCACAGAATCCAGGATAACCACACCTTCTACTATTTCCGTAGCAGATGGCCGCCCTAAGTCGGCACCGGTTGCCCATTGGTCTCGTTGGTTTATGTGTAGTCTTTTGTGTTTGATGTTTCTGTGTTGTGCGTTGACGTTCCTTGTCCCTTTTGCGTATCGTTCTGTGCTTGTCTGCTTTGTGTTTTTGCATTGGGTGTTTTTGGGTTTTGCTGTGGGTGCTACAACCTGGTGTTGTTGGAGATCCCCTCCTTTGTTTGAAAACATGTTAACCAATGTATCAGCCTTGCTTGTTCAGCAAATTAATGAGGCCAGTGTTATAAGAAGCAACCTTCAAAATCTGCAGTCTGCTGTTGAGAGCTTAGTCGAGGGTCAGTTATCTCCATTCCTTCTGCCTAAGTCTAAGCTCAAGTCAGGCATTAAGGATATAGCCTCATCCTTAGGAAACAATAACCTGAGTATGTCGATGTAACTGCGCATCACGACTATTTTATACCTCTTTCTACCTCAGACTTACATAAATGCACCCCTACTGCTATAACACTCTGTCCAAACAACATTCCATTTACTTCCCTTGATTGTACCATGGCTATTTTTGAAAATAAACCAAAATTGGTTAACCAGCTGTGCAATTTCAGATTTGTACCAAATGTGCTTAAATCAAACATTATAGAACTGTCCTCAACTTCTGTATTGGTTTACAAGGTCAATACCTTGAAATTAGATTGTCCAAATGAACAAACTCTGATTCCTCGGTGTACCTTTTGTATCATGCACATTCCATGTAAATGTTCATTTTCAACAGAGGGCATGTTTTTACCTCCTATATTGATCAATTGTTACAAATCGAAGAATAATGATTGTCGTATAGTGGTTGTGTCGCGTTGTGTTTCTCTCTCTGGTTCTTTAACTCTGTGAATGGTACTGGTCTGATCTTCTGAGACGAAAGGAAACGCTTCAAACGCAGAAGTCCATTTGATAAGAACTTTAATCTAACAATCAGACAATGGTGAAAGGCGGCTGCTGTGCTGGCATGCAGGGAGGAGACCCATTTGACATGGTCTCCCACAGGGAGGAGACCCGCTGTAGAGTGAGAAATGGTCTGAATTGCATTTTCTGACCAAGGCTTTTTATACTAGAGAACAAACAACTTGTTTACTTCCCCATACCCCCAGTTATGAAAATGAAGCACGAATCTTGGCCGTAGGAATGGACGTGAACTCTAGATGTGACATAACTTATGCAACAAATGTCCGTACTCGGACCTACCCCCATTCCTGACCTCACGTTTTTTACGTTTCCCATCTAGGTAACAGTCCCTATCTAGGTAATAATCATGTTTCCTCCTCGCATACGAGCATCGCAATATCATAACAAACATGTTATAAAGTACAAACAAGTGCAATCAAAGTTAAACATATTCAAATTAACAATCTCAATTAATATTCTTTATCAATTTCAATTAAGTGAAATATGTTAACTATAGATACAGTCTGTCTTTGATATCATGTATATCACTTTCGGCACGAACAGTGGCGGATCACGGATAAAATAATGAGGGTCATTATTTTACACGATACCACTTTACATCCATTCAATCTAGCACTACTTCAAGAATATTTGATGAACACAAATTAGAAAAGATGCTGGCCAATACTACATTTTTCAATCCTATTGCTTTTGAAGTACCAAGTTTTCAAATTTATAATCATTCAATGAACAAGACTTTGGCAGATGACCATTCATATCATCTCAAGTTAAAGAAAATGACTGAAGCAGCTAAGAAAGATGCAGTTATTTTTAAGCATTTATCAGAACCTTTGGCAAATGGTATTATTTCTATTCCAAATTCATGGCCTGACACAAATCTCTTTCTTATTTTTGGTACTATGATTGTCACTGTGCTTGAACGGGTATCATTTATTTTTGCTGTACTGAAAATTAGACAATTAACTGTAGCAAAGGGTGTTTTACAACAAGTTGTCAATGTTAACTTTCAATCTGTACCAGTTTTTATTTATGAGAGGCCAACCACTACTAGTGAACCCAAATTGTAACTTAAACAATTGATCATGTCAGAAATCACATGGGTTCATGGATTGTTTATAACTTTTGTGTGTATTGTTTTTACATTGTGTATATGCATTTTCATTATCAAATACAAGAAATCCTTTAAATGTACTGTGTTAAAGTTAGAAGTCACCTCTTGTGATGAGTGTGTTATGATTGACCTACTTTCACTGCCGTTGTGCCCATCCTACTTTACTTTCAGTAAACCAACAATCAAAGAATTATCAGTATCAAACTTCCCTTCATCCCGTCTTTTTGCAGATTGGCAACCTTTTTTGGTAATTTACAAACAATCAGGAAAATCAATAAATATCCCTAATACCTTTTCCATTGGTAACCATTCTCCTAGAAATTTGATCAACTTAATCAATAGACATAAAAACCTTAAAACAATAGACATACAGACCTTAAAACAATAGATATACAAAACTGATAACAAATAGACATACATGTACAAACCTTAAAACAATAGACATACTAACCTTAAAACAATAGACATACAAACCTTACAACAATAGACAAACAAACCTAACAAATAGACATACAAACCTTAAAACAATAGACATGCAAACCTTTTAAAGAAAATAGACATACGAACATTAAAACAAGAGACATACAAACCTTAAAATAAAAGACATACAAACCTTTAAAAAAACAATAGAGATACGATCATTAAAACAAAATTCACACAATTCTTCAAACAATAGACATACAAACCTTAAAACAATAGGCAAACAGACCTTCAAACAATAGACATTCAAACCTTACAACAATAGACATACAAACCTTACAGCAATAGACATACAAACCTTACAACAATCGACATTCAAACCTTACAACAATAGACATTCAAACCTTACAACAATAGACATACAAACCTTACAACAATAGACATACAAACCTTAAAACAATAGACATACAAACCTTACAACAATAGGCATACAAACCTTACAACAATAGACAAACAAACCTTACAACAACAGACATACAAACCTTACAACAATAGACAAACAAACCTTACAACAATAGACAAACAAACATTACAACAGTAGACATCAAACCTTACAACAACAGACATACAAACCTTACAACAATAGACAAACAAACCTTACAACAATAGACAAACAAACCTTACAACAATAGACATACAAACCTTACAACAACAGACATACAAACCTTACAACAATAGACAAACAAACCTTACAACAGTAGACATACTAACTTTACAACAACAGACATACAGACGTTAAAACAATAGACATACAAACCTTACAAGAATAGACATACAAACCTTACAACAACAGATATACAAACCTTACAACAACAGACATACAGACGTTTAAACAATAGACATACAAACCTTACAACAATAGACATACAAACCTTACAACAACAGATATACAAACCTTACAACAATGACATACAAACCTTACAACAATAGGCATACAAACCTTACAACAACAGACATACAAAACTTACAACAATAGACATACAAACCTTACTACAATAGACAAACAAACCTTCAAACAACAGACATACAAACCTTTTTAAAACAATAGGCATAAGAACATTAGAACAATAGACATGCAAACCTTACAACAATAGACATACAAACCTTACAACAATAGACATACAAACCTTACAACAATAGACATACAAACCTTACAACAATAGACATACAAACCTTACAACAAAGGACTACACATTAACAAACGAGACCCAATTAGCAACCGGTGCCGACTTAGGACGGCTATCTGCCACGGAAATAGCAGAAGGTGTTGTTATCCTGGATTACGTGCGCACAGCCCTCCCACTCTTCTAATTACCCAGAGGTCTTGAAAAATGTACAATTGTTGTGTAAATCAACCTCCTCACTGTCAGATGACCACACACAAACAAGACCACAAAACGCATGGGCCCAAGCAATACATGTGAATATGTAAATAGATATAAAAAACGGTATACAATCCGTGCTCTGCCGGATTATATAATCGGCAGAGCACGGATTTTTGCAGAGCACACCACCGGTTGCCAATTTTATAATCATATGATAAATATTAATGATAACGTTATCCAGATAATCGTAAGTGTATTACTAAACGCTTGAATTATTATATGTAGCTCATCTCAGAACTTCAAATGTTGTGCTGCACGAGTTCATTAATTTTATCAACATTTTTCGTCAACGTTTTTACTCTTATTGGTTTCGTTTATACATTTGGAGGACACATAAATATGAAAGATACATGTGAAACAATCCTTTCATTGCAAACTAGAAATAATATAAAGATTGTCTACTTCAATATTTCCAACCATTGTTAATCATTAGGTTTATGTAAATACAACCTTATTGTTATTCAAGTTTCTGATTATGCAGTGTGACTACCATTAATGTATCATGCATAATTCAATCTTCCAAGGTGATACATCAAAAATAATCTTTGTTAACTTTAATACCTCGAAAATAGCCGAATATTTGATAAATATACTACAAATCGATCCCGAGCACAGGGATTTATCGCACTTTCCGGTTGCTTGATAGTACTATGAGTATTCTAATGGATATAACTTGGTGTCTATCGAAAAAAAGACAAATCACCGTTTCAGACTTCAGAAATAGGATAATCGATGTTGATATCCTTTATATTTGGTATATTTTCATACCTAATTTGAAATTAGTACCTCCTTTATAAGCCGAGATATCCTTTCTACCGCGTCTCTTTGAAGATTGTCTACTTCAATATTTCCAACCATTGTTAATTATAAGGTTTATGTAAATTGAACCTCATTGTTATTCAAGTTTCTGATTATGCAGTGTGAATACCGTTAATGTATGCATAATCTAATCTTCCAAGGTGATACATCAAAGATAATCTTTAATCCCTCGAAAATAGCTGTATATTTGATAAATGTACTACAAATAAGTTCCGAACACGGGGATTTATCGCGCTTCCCGGTTGCTTGATAGTACTTTGAGTATTCTAATGGATCTAACTCGGTGTCTATCGAAAAAAACGACAGGTCACCGTTTCAGTCTTCCGAAATAGGATAATCAAAGTTAATATCCTTTATCTTCGGTATATTTCGGTAGATTAATCTATACTAGATCTTCATACCAAAGTTGATATCAGTACCTCCCTTATTAGCCGAGATATCCTCTCTACCGAATTTCTTATGAGGTCGGACAAAAAAGTCTCTGGAAAAAAATCAAGTTGGGCAACGTTCGACCATTTACCGATGCGAACATATCAAAGACATATCATTACATTAAATAGCCTCTTTTTGATTGTTTAGAATTTAAGTTAAGCCTTTTTAACTATTAACTTGAAATAATACAAAGATCGAGTCGGATAAGTGAAATGAAATTTAACATGTGAAAAGTGATATATAATATTATCAGTGCATACAAAAGAGGTAGTGATATAGAGGGTTTCAAGGTCATCATTACATACCTGCGCTGTTTCAGAATGCACCAAGCATGTAAAGAATTATTACCATACAGTTATATGTCTTTGAAATGTTAGGACCACTAAATGGTCGAGCGATGACCTAATGTGGCCGTTACTGCCTGATTATCTCCAGACACCTTTTTGTCCGACTTAAAAAAACGCTAGCTCGTAATATCAGTTCTACCAAAATATTTTGGAAAGAGCATGTCATGGATTTTCTTATTATTTTATGTATTATTGGTATGTATTATTTACAGGATACAAAAATACCACTTTTATAATTAACAATTCATGTTGCCATGGAAACGAGGTCTGTCTATTCATAGACCTAAAACAATGGTCAAATATATGTTCTTTGGAAATATTGTTGCCGTGGATTATATTGTCAAAGCTATCTGGTTTAACAACTTATAATCATTAAAACCTCTATTTTCAGATAATTGAACATATTTTAGATAAATTTCTTTCAATAGGCCGAATCCTATCAAATCAAACTCAGTCAAAAATTGGGATAAAATACAGTTAAAATTACAGCGTATTTTTGTCCAATATTCACCATTTTTAACTAAAAGTAACACAAAATATCAAGTTGTCAGAAGAAAGTATATTTTATCTGATATTTGTAATTGATTACTTATCTAATCCTCTTCCTGCTGGAATGCGCATGAGGTCGCCAATGTTGTCTGTCTTTTATCTGATAAATGTAATCACTGTAAAAACATAAGTGGGACCTTCTTTTGTTTTCCTATATTTAAACTTGACGCATGAAGACTACATCTTTTTAAATTGATTTTGATCATCATTTGAATAACTTATATTGCTTGAACTTAATATAGGAACAGTAGAAGAAATTAATCTTTGTTTGAGCTCTTCCAAAAAGTATTCAAGGTCAATTCAAAATATACACAGCCAATTGTGCATCACATGAAATTCATATGAAATGAGCATCATGTAAATTTCACATGAAAGTTCATGTGAAATTCATGTAAAGGATTAGGTGCGCTAACCCTTTATATTGGCCCTATAATTTCGACGAAAAATATTTTTGATAAACTAATTATTAATTATCACTTTTTGCAAAGTTGAATGTTTGAGAAAATACCGCGGCATAATTTTGAGCCCTCGTAACGTCACGCGCGTGATGTATGACGTCATGTTTTGACATCATTTACCCTGAATAACACAAAACTCAGGTAAATCATCGTATTTTACACACAAATCTTCAAAATTCATCTATGCTCCAGGCCTCGCCCACGAATTCTTTTATGCAAATAAAATCAGAAATCAGGCCGATCAGAAATCAGTCGATTGACACAAAAATATTCATGGGCAAGGCCTGTATTACCACTTGCTTTCATAGTTTTGAATCGAAATATCGCTCATTTATTGATATTTTCAATGATTTCAGCGTTTTTAGACGTTTTTAGCGACGTATTATTCAGTATAGGACTTTGAAATAAAAAAAAAAGCTTTCATGATTTGTACTCACCATACATTTGACATTTTATGAACTAGAATATTATGGATGAGTAATTCAACTAAGTTAGAGAACTTGTGTCCAATCCCTTTGATGTTATTTATATCAATAAAATATGTTTAATCTAAAAAATCTAAATCTAAAAATATTATGGATATATAAACAACTTTGAAAATAGGGCCGAAATGACAGGTTACCGCACCTACTCCTTTCCCATAAGATTTATGTGAAAAATATTTCACATAATTTCACATAAATTTCCTTCGAATGAATTTCACATGAATTTTTCTAAATGACCTTCACAGGAAACTGAATTCACGTAACATCCATGTAAAAATCGTCACATGAATTTCATGTAAATTTCATGTACATTTCACATGAATTTCATATGAGGCACAATTGGCTGTGTAGATTCAAATTTCACTTAAATTTGCATTTTTGTTGTTATTTATTGTTCATAATTTCAGGCTTGACTGTCAGTTGCGCTTGATCGGCGTGTATTGGCAGAAGGGAATGGAAACAAAATATGTGAAGCACCGAAGTGCTTTTCATGGATTTTGTTTCCATTCCCTACTGTCAATGCATACTGATAAAGCGCAAAAGCTGAAAAAATCTTTAATTTAGATTTTACATTTTACGTGTCAATTAAGTTGCAACTGTCCTTTTTTCATCCCGTTTCTTTATATTTGAAATATCACCGCGAAGGGAGAACGTCACTTGACGTAACAGCAAACAATTATTCGATGTTTTTGCTAGCTTCGAAGTAGTACTGTATTTTGTTTTTGGTTGTATTTTGAACACTTCGATTAAAACTGAATAAAACAATGAATCGTAAAAATTCGCGAAGATCAAACGGATGGATAAAACTGGTGAACTGTTACGGAGATTGGAAGAAACACATTTGAAAACTCACTTTAACACACACTGTCAAACTGTTTAAACCTATGAAATCAATTGGTACAATTATTCAAACTTCTGTAAAATTAACCTGTTTCTTCTTAAATGAATTAGAATAATGAAAAATTCGAGTACAGCCGTGCGAAAAGAAACAAATATACGAAAACTTTATCGATATTTTCATGATCACTCACCTCAATATGTACTAGATTCGCTGATACTCGAAATATTTCTGATATCCCATAAGAAGCAAAAATGAAATCCAATTCACTGTTGATAAATGACACAAGTGAATCAAATCCTCATCCACAATTTGATAATTTGATACACTAATGTCCGAACCCGCTCATACAAACATGGCATCTTTCATTGGACGAGAGTGCAGGTCGTCCTTGAACTTCGTCGAATATGACGTGTGATCGACGTACTACGTCACACTCATGTGGTTGACATAGATTTTGGCATATTTAATCGCTGGGGTAGACAGCTTCGATTGATAATGGAATTTTGAATATGTATTAAAGAAATTAATAAACAGAATGGGCATTTTATGAGAAATTAATCGATGTATGTTCTAATGTAACGCTGGGTGTCTGCAGGGTTGTCATGCCGAAGATCCTTCCCTTTTCTTTACGTGATATGCTCTAGCGTTTATCGAAAATTGCAGTTGGTTTGGTACCTTTTTATAGGGGAAATGCAGTACGAATGTAAATATTAACTAATATTGCTCTTTAATATGCACTGATAAATAAATAGATTAAAATATATGAGGGATAGCTAATAATTTGCCATTAAATTACTCTATGTGTAAAAGTACTAGACAAAATGTCACCATTGTAACCATTTTTAAATTACTTTTTTAATAAAATTCTGAACAGGTCCCACCAAAATCTTAACATTTTCTTAAATTTCGAGGGTTGTACTAATTGGCTTTAGAAGTCAAGTTAAGATGACATTTCAAATTTTTTCCTTTAAATTATAGAAAAATCATGTAAAATTAGGAACTTTTGGGTCTTGAATAGGGCCTCTTCAACACAGGTATTTACCTACTTTTTGAGCATAATGACAAAACGAATAGCAGATTTCTTGTGTGGTATTCATAAAGAAAAAAAAATTAAGGAAATTTCAGTTGACCGCAATGTCTGTTACCATAGATATCAGCATTGTGAAAATGCCATGTTTTAGGTATTCTACTGTTACCTAAAATTCCAGACATGGTTTCCATGGCAACGAAAACCATATTTGCATTCAGGAAGTTAATTTTCATCTCAGTACATCATGTACAACTTCCATACTAAAAATCTCAAAACTTGGTAATATGTCATTTCCGCGTGCTATTGAATTGTTATTTTGGTCATTATAGAGAATTCATATTAAGAGACGCGGTAGAGGGTTGTATATCTCGCTTTGTAAGGGAGGTACTGATTCCAGACTCAGTATGTAGATCCAGTATTGATTAATCTACCGAAATATACCGATAAAACGATATTTTGACATTGACTAGGCTAAGCCTTTTTCTGAAGACTTGTTGGTTTTTAGCTCAAGTGAGCTATTGACATAGTGTTGCGTCTGTCGTCCGTCGTCGTCGTCGTCGTCGTCCGTCGTCGTCCGTCGTCGTAAACTTTTCACATTTTAAACTTCTCCAGAACGACTGAAGGGATTTTGATGAAACTTAGTAGGTATGAAGTATTCATAGTCCCCTACAAGTGTTGTTGTTTTTCGTCCGGATCTGTCAACAGGTGGCGCCACCACAGCCAAAAGTAGGTCACGGGGGGTACCCTCCTTTGACAAACTTCTTCTTCAGAACCGAAGCATGTATTGACAAACCGAAAGCATCAGGATGATCTAGAGAGATGTCTTAAGAAGTGTTATTATTTTTGGTTCCACTTCGAAGTCAAATTTTTGACGCGTTTTTGACGTCTTTTCGGACTTAGTCAGAAATGCACATTTTTGCACTATTTCTTTAAATAACTCAATAAGTGTATGATTTTACACATTCATTTACTACATATTTATCATATTTAACTTACTTAATGCTTTGATATGTATTTTATGCTTAAATTTTATTTTTTTGATTTTTTATGAATTTTTTTCTTATGTAAAAAGGAAGGGGGGGGTGATTTTCATACATTTTCTGCTTCTTTTCTATAACCACTCTTCAGATTGTCATGACTATTTGTAGGTATGAGGTACTCATGCATGGTCCCTACAAGTGAAAGAATTTTGTCAAGATATCCACTTTTGGATTTTTAAGGAATATTTTTTAAGATTGTACATAGGTATAATGTATGTTTTCCATGCCCAATGTTTCAGGTGCAACTACAGGAAAAAACCTTCTTTGTATGATTAATCATTTTTAGATCGACCTTTCATCCATAGTTACAGCTGATAATTCAACAAGTGACACATGCTTCAATGTCTTATTGATTGACCTTTTATGTGATATGATTCAATTATTTAAATTCTTTATACTTATTTAGAATTTTATTTTTAATGTCGGGAACAAGATTTCAAAAGCGGCCATGTTTTGCCGTGTACCCGAAGGTGATTCCCCATGTAGAAATGTGATACCTTTAGTACTGCAATAAATTTCAGGAGATACAGTGCAAACGGAATAGATTTTAATTTAATGTGCATTATACTTGGAACACTTTCATAATGGTCCTCATTCATGTACTTGGAACACTTGCATATACTTGTTATCATGTATAAAGTTTGCTCGAATTTCCTCTGTCTTAGACTCTCTTAGATGAAGTAATTTACGGACTGATTTCTTGAAGAAACGTCTAATGAGTAATCTCTTCCTCTGGATTTTGAGAATGCATAGGACATTTAATATCTGAAATTCTTGAAATAAATAATTCAGTTCAGAGTTCCTGAAATCTTCCTATGAAATGTTGGACCACAGAAAGCTGTTGTTTAAATAGAGAAAATGAATTATTATTTACAACCATAAGCCACTGTGTTCGACATCTTGTATGTATAATATTTCTAAGAGGAACACAGAGGCCTGAGGTTGTGAATAATAAAACATTTTCTCTCATAAAATGACAGGTTCCTGTGATAAGACATTTGGGAATTTTTATCTATTCAAATAATAGATACATGATGAGTTTTTATCGGACCAAATAACATTTTGTCGGCAAATCCTATGCAACCGATACATTTCATGAACTCTCTCCGCTAACAACTTGTCCGTGTAACAGTCCTTTGATGAGGTAAAACAATTTGTTAACAGTAAATAACGACGTCGTAGGTCTGCTAGTTGGACAAGCTTAGCAATTTCATGGGCCTTTTAATTTGTTTCAAACTATGAAACCTAGAGAAACCACTGGAGTTGTTGAACAGCGTATGCTGAAATGCGACGCTCCTTCTCGCCTGTTGAAATATGCATAGGCAAGAAGCGCCGCATTTCAGCATATTCACTGAAAATTATTTGTTCAAGTGGCTTCACTGGGGTCATGAGGTTTGATACACCATACACTGCTTTTTGGAAAACAAACTGATCCAATTTCTGCACAACTCACTTGAATTGATAAATATTGGATTAAAACGATTTTAACTGTACGTTTCGTGTATTTGAGATGAAATCAATACTATTCAAAAGCATTCATAGATTTCAGTATACTTTTATATGAATAAAGGCAAAACCGAAAAATCTTTGTTTTTTTATGCCCCTGGAATAAAAGATTCGGGAGCATATAGTTTTGGGCCTGTCCGTCTGTCTGTTTGTCTGTCTGTTTTCCGAAAAACTTTAACATTGGGCATAACTTTTAAATGGAAGCTGGTGATAGTGGTTTCATATTTCACATGTGTATTCCTTGTGACAATACCTTTCCATTGATACCAAAATTTTTGACCTCGTGACCATAACCTTGACCTTTGACGTACTTCTCAAAAACTTTAACATTGGGCATAACTTTTGAATGGTTAGTGATAGAGGTTTCAATTTTTACACGTGTATTCCTTGTGACAAGATCTTTCCATTGATACCAATATTACGCTGACCCTGACCTCTCACATACTTAACAGAAAATAGCCTTTATACTAACAAAGATGCCGCCGGGGGCATTCTCGTTTCACAAACACAGGCTTAATAATTTCTGGCATGCTAGCTATGAATAATGAAAGGTTTTGTGTTCAATTTTAAATATACTTAATTTATGAATTCATTTCATTGTTTTATTCTTTTTCTGCTGCACATTAATGTACAATATGATTTTATTTTCGATGTTGCATAATTGAACTATACTAGCTGGGCATATGACGTTGGACCACTTTATCCGTCTTTTCAAATCAGTAAAAAAGTTATTGTTTTGAAATGTGACTATTTTTTTCTTTTTTGTACTTTTAAAGGTTGTCTGAAAAAAAAAACTTCTCTGCATTCGGCAAAAATCTTTTTAGAAAGGTTGTGGGCTAAAATCCTGGTACTGGCACTAACAGTATTCAATGTCAGTATGTCAATTAGATCGTGCATGGGTATAAGGTGAGCGTTGTGCCCCCTGGGGCTCTTGTTTTTCGATAGACGCCGAATTAGATCCCTTTGAATACTCATAGCACTATCAAGGAACCGGAAAGCCCAATCAATCCCTGTGGTTCCAAAATACCTCAACCTTGACCCTTTTTCGTGCTGCTTCTTTCTGTTTGAAATGATCAAGTCAGTAAACTTTTTACATGTATATTAATTCATATTTAGTATGAAATAATCAATCACTGTGACATCAATATTCTTTTGATGTCTCATTTGTTCAGGCAAGCTTTTGAAAAATGGATTTCGCTGATTGGTCGTTACAAAAGTATGATTATTGGAATATGAATATATATTAGCAACGCTCTTATACATAGTATATATAAAACCCTTACTTTTTCATAATTGTCAATTTCATTACTTTGGCAGTCGTAACAATACGTGAAGTTTCGTAAGTAATTTACACTGATTATTTTATCTGCTTCAGTTGCGTTTCTTTCTTTCTTTCAAATTCTTTTGATATTCCGTTCATAAATATTCAGAATATGCATTGAACATTTTTATAATGAAACAAGTGCGAGAATTAACTTTTCTTGAATTATTTCTAAGACACGTTTCTTTCTAATATGTTGTGAAATGATTCATAACGATATTAAAGTTTATCCACCTATGCAACCTGTCGTCCTATATATTTGCCCTGCATGACGGAAAATGAAGGAAAATCGCCATGTTTTCTACATAAATCTTGAAAATTAGTATAGGCGCCAACCCTCACCCAACATAAATTTTATGTAGATCAAAAGATAAATTGCAAATTGAACTTTTTAAATGAAAATTATTTTGGGTGAGGGCTGGCGCCCTACTTATTTTCATAAATTTTGACCAGAATTATGCCCATTTCTTAGGATTTTTCGCCATTTTACGACTGAAAGCCGATTTTGAAGCCATATCTTTCGGTGTATTGCAGGTAAATTGAAATATTTATTTGGTATTTCAAACAACCATACATTTAACTTCCTTGATACGAAATACAATTGAAATCTATAACAGTCTAAAATTAGGGCCGATTTTCCGTGTTACCGAACCTGCTCCCTTAAATTCTAAGAATAACACTAGAGGACGCTAGTGAAATGAATTTGGGCTGCTCATGAAAATCACTTTGGCTGGAAGCATCACTGATGAGAATTTAATATTCGAAACATGTGTCTGATGCATGAAAATTGGTTTGAAATTTTCTTCAAGAAGGTAAAGAGTTGGAACCCTTCATCATTAATGTATTACAAAGTATTAAACATATATCTTGTGTTTCCTCTTTTTCAATTGAGAAATAAGTTTTTGACAGATGTCTTTCACACTACCTTTTATCCTTCAGGGCATGCTTCGACAGATGTCCTTGCCTGTTGCGTGGACTGGCGGAAATACTGGACTTCAGAACGAAAATATCCTTAGCTCTGTCCTTGATCGTCCTGCTCATTTGTCATACAGCTCGAACTCAATGTTCAATCTGGAATACATACCAAGGATTTGTAGACCGTATCTTCGTAGCTATGTGACTCGTATCGGGAATAGAAACAAGGTTGGAGCTACCCTTGTGCCCTTTAAGAGACTGAATACCTTTTCTCACACTCCGAAACTCAGACTCCAAGGAAAATCTGCATGGTGGTGGGGATATAAGAATGGTTAAGGTGAGACGACCTCTTTTAAAAGAATTCTGTTTTAAACAAAACTTTTGACATAAAAACATGAAGTGTATCCAAATGATTATCAAGAATCTGCTCTTCAGTTGAAATAAAGATTAAAGTACAAAACATACGTTTCGTTACATGCGATTTATTCATTTGTACGTACATTGATCAATATGACGTGATTTTTTTTTTATTTCATTTCGTTATAATAGATACTTTGACCATCATATTTTGCGTTTCAGATTGTACATAGTATTATCAACCGCCTCAGCTTCACAAAGGCATGGACTGACATTTCTTAAAAGTGAAAATAAAATTCAAAATGATAAATCAGATAGTAACAGATTAAATTGACTATAACATGCGTTTAACTAAAGACATCCTTTATTTCGAAAATTATACAATGAATAGCATGTGTTTTACAGAAGAAATTCTTTTATTTCGAAAATTACACAATGAATTACACAACAAATTGCTACGAAAGCAGGTTTACGACGAAAGAGAGACATGCAGTTTTCAAACGTGACAACGTTGCAGTGATCTTAGCGGAACACATTTGTTTACAAAACAGGATATGACAATTAAGACGCACACAAAATCACCGCGTGAACAAACAATTGGAGACAAACGTCCACGTCTCATCATTGAAGCATGAAAGAACACACTTCATGAAAAATCTCCACAAATTCCCAAAGTAAAACATAACGTAAAGGCATTGTACTACATGTAGATGATAACCTCTTATTTCTAGTTCTGGTTTTCTTATTTTTTGATTGTTTGATCGCTGATGACTATTATACGATATCATCGATATTGTATTTTTTTCTGAGTTTGAGTTTTCACTGTCTGTGTATCGTTTTTCATGCTTTATCCTAGTCAAATGGACATCGTTTAAATTTTCTCTGCAAATTGTTCACAATGAACATCAAACAACCACATCTACGAGAATCAAAGACACTCACATAAAAATACCAAGCGAGAAGCAAATCATAAGCATATTGAAATAGATGGGCCACTCCGAGTCTCATTAAAGGATGCTCTATTCTAAAGAAGGTCACCTGCTTTGCATATAGTAAGTAGTGTACTTATCCGAAATACTTCCTCTCACTTTTTCGAATATAACGCCCGAAAAATATTTTTGATTTGAAAAAGTAATTGCTTGACCAAACAAATAAGACAGAACATATACCACTTCTCGAAATAATGAATGAGTGTAACTAACCAGGAAAAAATCATTTCTCTCTCTGGTCTGTGTAATACAGCTGAAAATAAGACATTTAAATCACTCAATATGCACATAAAATTGCATTGTCTAATTATGCAAATTCAGTGTTGTAGCTATAACACAAGACATTTTGACTTTTGATATAATTTGTTCTTTTTTCATCTGCCATTCATTTTATCAAGGACTTTCATTTGAAAAGAAACTTTGTTGATTATCTTTTTAGATAATTTTAAGTACGGGGGACGACGCTGAGCTGACAACATATCAGTATAGTCGTTATAAAAATTAGATTTAACTATTGTTGTATCGCATTTTGGACTCTTAAATACCCATTTTTGAAAATAGCTACTGCAACCGGGTCATGTTGCAGAGTTTCTTCTGGGACTCACTTTACTGACTTTATTCATTACGTCATACTTTTCACACTTGTTTTCAATTTTATTTCTTTATTCGGAGTTATTTGGAAAATACGGCCATTGATGCTTCAGCATTCCGGGCTCCTGTCACGGCGAAGTTTCCGTTGTCAACAGACAACAACACACACACTCTTCTTCTTCTTTATATAGCTTTTTATTTGAGGTATTGTAGAAGTATGTAGTCCTAATTAAGTTGGGAACTGCCAAATCAAATTACAATATTACATTCTACAAAGTGGTGTTTGTGCTATGAACATCAGCAAGAAGTAAAGCCCCCTGTGATCCTTGAGGACTTTGCATTAGATTTCCTGGGGGCCTCAAAGGGCTTCTCTGACTCGGTGCATCATGTATTTTTTAACAGCTGCGAATCTTAACGGAGAGTAAGTGCGGATGCTAAAAGGGATAAATATTGCACAACGTAACCTAAGGCATACCCTTATGTTCAAAAGAAAGAAAATAAAGAGCCAAACTCTGACCAATGTACTTAACATGTATATTTACGTCTCTGTAGTACTAAAATAAACGTCAAAAGATACTTCTTATAATTTTATGATGCACATTTCTTCAATTAGCGTATTTTCTTTTCAACTTGTCATAATCGGGTCTCCATACACAGTCTTATCACGACATATCAAAATGAAGTATTTTCTATGATTTTTTAACAGTATGATGTAATTCTACTTTCTGCAGGTAAGTATTATTAAAAACATGTATATATACCGGTTGAAGGTACATTTTGATAGAACCTGTAACACTTGATCGACTGAGTCTTCATCTACGGAATCTTATTTGGGAAATGACGCTTAACTCAAAAGTATATAGAAGCATTATTTTTTACATTTATTTACATTAATAAAAAGGCCTTAGAAAGAATAAACATATATTTGTCGAAATTTTTCGAGACAAAAATTCAGTCTCTGGACCTTAGAGAAGATATTAAGACAGAATCTTTATATTTGACGGAAATTTGCTTAAATTGTCATTTTTGGATGAAGGAGAAACTATTCTTCCTCTAAAACAATTATTTAGCATATTTACATGCATGGTATGCAATGACATTCTATACGGAAAAGAATAAAATATAGGAATACAGAGGATATAGACGATAAATATTTCGTTTTAAATTTTCACGATTTCATAACTTTTTACCTAATTTAAACAAAATTTGACCATGATATATTCTTTACGACATCTCTCCTTGAATGCAGGGGTATTAAACTAAATGTTCAGACCAAATTCAGGCCTGTGTTATGTATGTTGATTAAACTCGAAAACTAAGCTTTTTCTTATAGGTCGCTCTACTATGTCTGCATATGCACGAGAACTACTTTATCACTGAAATAGTGGGTACATGTAACAGTCATTGATAAATAGCAAATATATTTTTACAATACAGTACTTCAACTTGTTTTACAATTCTATCCTATCATATCCACCATCCCACGTCCATCTACTATCCACTCTATCATATCCTATCTCATCCTATCCTATCCACCTCGTTCCAGTCTAATTCTATCCCATTCTATCCTTAATCCTACCCCACATACTATCCTATATGGTATCCTATCCTGCATCCTATCCTATCCACCTTTATCTACTTCTCGTCACCTTTAGCGAGATTATGATGGAAAGAAAATGACTTAATAAAAATATATGCATAAGTGGTAAATTATCTGTAGTTATTGCTATTATTCTTATTAAAATGAGAATTATCTAGATGATTAAATACCACTTCGCACTTGCAGTGAACGAAACAAAAATATCTCCAAGTTTGTTTTTAATTCAATTAAAATCTATTTTAGTATTCTAGTATAAAAGTTCAATTCATCGAATTTAACCACATAAGTATGCTTGTCTGCTAATAACTTTAGAATGGAAAAAATGATTGGATTGTAGAACGAGGTGAATAGAATGTAGGATAGGGTAGGATATGATGTAGTATAGGATAGGGTGTATGATAGGATGTAGGATAAAATTGGATACATGATAGGATGGGATATACATGTAGGACAGTATGGGATAGAACTGGATTGGATTGAGGTGTTTAGGAAAGGATATGATCGGGTAGGATGGGATAGGATAAGATTATATCCACTTTCTTTCTTACATCCTATCCTATCCATTTCGCTGTCAAACACGTGCGTTGCAGGACTGTAAGATCGATGAGTTAGTAAAACACATAAATTCGAAATTAAAAGTAAAAACAAAATCGTAATCAGAATGCATAAAACATTGAGAAAAAATAAGACAAAGACAAGGAGATGTTCCCTAACAGTGACGAAGGAGAGACACACTAGACGAGAAAAGGGGAAATCAGACGGAAACAATAACACAACACTATTCGGAAATGAAGCATAACACTGTGTGTCTGAAAAGTTTGATTTTTTCATAGCAATTATCTGTAAGGACCAAAAGAATTTCAACAGCACGCGGAAATGACATGTCACATATTTTGGAGATGTTTGGTATGGAATGTGTATATGATGTACTGAGACAAAATTGTTTTACAAACAAAGTTTTCGTTACAATGGAAACCATGTTTGAAATTTTACTTATCATTAGAATACTTGTAACATGGCATTTTCACAAGGATGGTAAAAGGTATTATAGTCGACTGAAATTTCCTTAAATTTTTTTCTTTATATCTTTCATAGTATAAATACTACATACGAAGTATGCTTCCACCCGCTATTCTTTTTTTAATATGCTCAAAATGTAAGGAAAATCATGTTCTGAAGAGGTCCTGTTTTAGACAATTTTATTCAAAAGGGTATAACAAATGGTTACCATGGTGAAGTTCTGTTCAGTACTGTTACACATTAAGTAATATACTTGGAAATTTTAGCTGTCCCTTATATATTTTTAAGCAGTTTTTGTCAGTGCATATAGAAATCCATATTTACTTAAGAAACCCCATTAAAATTTCTCAAGGTCACAGGACCATCAAAGTCATCTTGAATGCAATTCACAAAATTTGACAAAATTTAGTGATTCTCAGAAATACGAGAGGAAGTTACTCAAAACTCATGTAGTATTGCACATACTCGGTGATTTTGGATATATCCCCTATTTACAGACCAATGTTGCAAAAATATCAAAATCCATGACATACGTGATTTGTAGCCATTATTTCATACATACATACAAAAGATATGTAAGATTATGATGATTTCTATCTGGGGCTTAATTTTTAGAAGAAATGTTCTGAACTGAAAATTTCAATGTTTTTCTGCCTATCGGTCCTAAGTTTAGGAAGGAGTATTTTTGATACAAATATATGACAGTCAAGCCAAAAATAAGGAACAATAAGTAAGAACAAAAATGCAAATTTGATTAGAATTGGAACCTATAATTTGAGTTGACCTTGACTTAGAGTCGATGTCCTTGACAAATTTTCGAAGTGTTCAAACAAAGAATAATTTCTTCTGTTGTCCTTACATAAAGCCTAAGCAATATGAGTTATTTAAACGATTCTAAAAATCAATTTGAAAAGATGTTGACATCATGTGTCAAGTGAAAAGTTGCCATCGCAACCATTTTTGACCTCAAAATGTAGGAAAACAAAACAAGGTCCCACTTATGTTTTAAGTGATTATATTTGTCACATGAAATATATTTTGTTCTGATAACAGTGATGGTGCCATCAGCTGACATTTTGTGTTATTTTTGCTTAAAAATTGTTAATATGGGACAAGAATAGGCCTTAATTATGATCTCATTTTATGGCAATTTTTGACCGGCTATGATTTGAATGGATTCGGCTGATTGAAAGAAATTTCAAAAACTTATTAATTTTTCTAAGCATAGAGGTTTTAAAGATTATTAGTCGTTAATACCAATAAGCTCTAACAATGGTTTCCATGGTAACAAAATGACCAAAGATGACTTATTTGACCATTGTTTTAATGCTATAGATAGACAGACCTCGTTTCCATGGCAACCATAATTTTTATTTTCAAAAAGTTGTTATTTTTGTATTCAGGGCATTAAGCATACCAATTGAAGAGAAATTTATAAAAAAAATCTATGACATGCTATTTCCAGAATAGTTTGGTCCTTACAGAGAATTGATATTAAATGATAATATAAACCTAGAGAATCTGAAGCGATATCTATGCACAGCCAATGCAATTCCCTTAGACGATACTATTGATAGGAGTATTGTATTTAGCATGTAAACGCTCGTGACGTCAACATGCATGATATTTAAGTGTAACAATTACTTCTTTCAAGCTCTGTCGCATGAAAGAAGCTTTGTTTTAGCCCTTTATGAATTTCTTTTCATGTAGTGGAGGTTTTTGTTTGTTTGCTTTGGTTTCTGTTTTATCCTGATTTTGTATGCCTTCGGTTTCTGATTTTCTGAATTATCGATTTTGTGCTGTATACAGGGATATGGTCATTATCCATATTTGTCTTTGACATCATATAATAGTTTCTTATACATGTATATATTTTGCTATCTCGGAAACTTGTGCTTTCATCGAAGAATATCATCGAAATTACAAGAGGTTAACAACTTAGCACAATCCCTCCAATGCTATTTTGAACATAGATTTTATTTAGATATGCCACTGAATCAACTCTACAGGAAATTTTGAACCGCGCACTCTATGTATAGAAAATGTACAAATCTAAATCCTAAAAATAAAACCAGAAGGCGCTAGTGAAATGAATTTGGGCGGCTTTTGAAAAGCACTTTGGCTTGAAGCATCACTGTTGAGAATTTAATATTCCAAACGCATGTCTGGTGCAATGAAATTAGTTTAAAATTTTCTTCCAGAAGGTATGGAACGAAACTTTTCTGTATTATAACAGAAATATGCCACAACGGCTTTTCTGACCTGTTCTATTTGGTAAAATATAAAATAGCAAACAAATATAACCTTAATAGCAACAACAACATCCCCCACCTTTTGACAACTTAACCCTACCATTCAACTTCCAAAAAAAAAATGTATTGAATAAGAGTGAATTCCTTTTTTGGCAGAATTTTTAGATGCTAGGTAAAGACCATATTAATACCATTTTCTGTACGGACTATACAATGTCAGCAACATTTGAAGAATAGCATCTCACAAAAGATGAAAGCGTTTGGTACATGAACAACTGCCCATGACATGATCTTCATAAAACGAACTTTTTTTTTTGAAAAACAGAAATAAAATGTCGGGGAGTCACACTATATTATTTAAGTAACATTTTTGCTTAAATAAGTTATGATAGAGATTCGTCATACGAAGAATGCATCTCTTTTGCGCAGAATGTCCAGAATGTCAAGAAAATTGAGTTAAAGTGGCTTTTTTGTCTGTTACAAATCGCTTCCTTTTGAGCATTGATACTTTTTTCTTCTTTCTGCATTGCCTTAGTAAAATGTTTTTGTTTCACTTTCCTGTTAATGGTGTTGAATGTTTTGTACTTGTTGCTGTACTTGATTTCTGACGAAAAGAAAAGCCGATTATCTTTTGTTCCTTTTCTACATAAAAGTGCACATGCTTCCTTTCTTCTTCTTCTTCTTCTTCTTCTTCTTCTTCTTCGTTTTCAATTTTGGTTCCCAAAACTAGCCTTCCTTTATTCTCTACACTTTATCAACTATCGTGATAAGGGAATGAACTTATCATGTTATATAAATCAATTTAATTCGCTCACGAATGTCATTTTTTTTGCTCCGCTTTCTATTTTACAATGATACTTTTATGTACACCTTTTATTATTTATACCATTATACTCTGAAGAATCTTAGATCTCAGAAAATATGACAATATTATGAATGATCGAAAATAAATGAAGATCAAAATAATTTAATTGAATGATTGAACTCGTATTCTATTGATACCATATTTTCTCTATGTATTTTCACGGTAGTTGAACATACGGAATGCTTGAGTTTCTTAGCGTCGGATCGCTTATTCTTCTATCGCCTATAAATCGGGCCGGCGGACCATCTACTCTTAATTCTTCTGGAAAGCATGATAGCTGGGATGTACGCTATATGAGTCCTGCTTCTACACAACACAACAACTTTATAATTTCCTAAATTTGTGAACATTCCTTATTGAAAAATTTTCAAAATCAGTTACCACCATGGCAGTCATTTCCACAGAAAATCAATAGACGAAGAATCGACTTAAGAAGGCGCAGGCAATCTATTTTCTGCAGATAGTGGCTGATGGCCGCTAATCTTCGTCTTGTTGCCCTGCAAAACTTCGCCCCGCCAAATCCGGATGGGTATATGTAATTATCGTTTAGCAAAGCGATGTTTGGCGGGGAAAATAATAAATGACAAACGTTCATTCTCATTGAATGCATAATAAACAATTATTATTCGTATTAGATAATTATAGTCATACATCTTTGTGTATAATAAGTATGTAAAAATCCTTGCATTTTTAATTCCATTATCTTCACATGTCAATAGATATCGATAATCGTCAACTATTTCGTTTTCAAACAAAGCTGACAAATTCTATATTCTCTCGCAATATGTTTCCATCTACCATAATCAAAAGGCAAAAAGTACTTGCATGTTCTATACTTACACATAATGTTTCTATTTTTCAGGTAAGAAAACAAGATGTAATTGTTCTTTACAATAATTCGTTTGAAAATTCTATAACTTATCCCTTTTGATGAAGTGTACATGACATCGTGCCATTTTGCTTCATTCGATCAATTAGAACTATTTTCACAGTAGTTTTTAGTCATATTATACTTGCAAATGATTGGGGATGCCTTACATATGAAAATCCCTAATTATGAAGTAGTTGTTAAAGTTACATATGGTTTATCTGTCACTATCGAAGTTTTACCGTACATGGGGTTAAAATACTACCATTTGAACATCTATATATAACTTACATAATCTATCTCTCAAAGTGTTGTTTTGAAGACGTGTTTATTCTCTGGTACACACAATTTCGGTAAACTTTAGATCTCGCTATTTGCATATACAGTATGTTAAAATATGTCATATATTCAGGTCAGAGTGAGCATGCTACGGCGATCAGCCTATTCACATTAGCGTATCACGTGATATGCAAATACTCCCTAGCCCGGGAATCTCCTTCGATTAAGCATGGTAAATACAGACTAAATCTACTTTATAGGAAACTATTTTAAGCCTATCATATTGAGCATCACTATTATCTATATGCTGGTAATCATTTCTGGTCAAGAATAGAGGTATATTCAGAGAAATCTTCAACATATTTTCTTTTATTTTGTTTACATGCTATGATATTGTGCACGTAAATATACAAAATTTTCTGTTGAAGTGTTCTATGAATATAATTCTATTCTTGACCAGAATACATTACCATTATATAAATGATAATCATAATCATATGACACACCTAAAATAAATCCATTTAAAGTAGATTTAGACAGTATTTACCTTGTTTAATCGGATGAAATTCCAGGGCTAGAGATTATTTGCCTGTCACGTGATATGCTACAGTGCTATCGCTTGATTGAACACTACATCGTGGGATTACTACGAAACATATAGTAAACCACGTGTTTACTACATGTACTAGTATCTTTTTAAAATCCTCACGATAGAAAGTGATAACATACTTAAGCTCGTACAAATATCTTTAAATTATTGAATTATAAATAAATGGTTGATCTCGTACAAATGTATGTAGATATTCTATTGCGTTCAAATAATCATATGTAAAACATGTAAAATCGAACACGTTCTAATGAATAACAACATAGTCGACAACATATTTGTGGTGTTTGGAGGAAAGGTCTTTCAGCAAATTGTCGGAATTCCAATGGGTACCAATTGTGCCCCACTCCTTGCAGACATTTTCCTTTACTCGTACGAAGCTGAATTCATTCAATCTTTTGAAGGGAAAAGATACTTAGCCTCTGACTTCAACTTCACTTACAGATACGTATACGATGTGTTGTCCATCAATAATCCAAACTTCGAGGATTACCTAAGCAGTATCTATCCTTCGGAGCTTGAAGTCAAAGAAACTACAGAGACAAATAATTCAGCATCCAATTTGGACATATTGTTGTCCCACGACACCGATGGTCACATGAACACCTCTCTCTATGACAAACGTGACGACTTCAATTTCAGCATTACAAACTTTCCTTTTCTGAGTAGCAACATCCCTTCATCGCCTGCTTATGGCGTGTTCATATCTGAGTTGATACGGTATGCCAGAGCAAGTACCATATATACGGATTTTGTTTTGTAGAAGATACTGTACATAGCATTGTGTTTTCCGTTTAGATAAGATACTGTACATAGCATT
>VSWD01000001.1:48998224-49039971 GCA_033119305.1 Pinctada imbricata
ATATGTATACACGATAATATCAACAGCTTAAGAAACTTAACAAGTCCCGGTTGCCAATCGGTAAATGGGACTAGCTTATTCAACAGGCCACAAAGAAGACTTCGAAATCATGGCATTCGTAAATATAATAGTCCTGAGATACATAGTAACTGTTTCTCCTTCGATGACTTGGTTCCATTTTTGAATGAGCCTCTAGGGCTGCATTATATTCGTACCAAATTATACCCTGTTCCTTTAAGGAAGTTACACGAAATCTACGAATATACGAAAAACCTCACATATACCGTGTATATTTAAAGACCCTGATGTTATCACAGAGCTTACCTACCTCCAAGAACATTATGTCATCACACTAGCGGACAAAGTCTCAAATAACTACACATTTACTTGCAAAAAGTACTATTTCGGCAGTCTAGTTAAAGAGTTGGGTTTAAATTCGACACCTGGAAATCCCACTTACACCCCAACAAACCTTTCTGCTTCTGAAATAATAGATAACCACAAATCAGCTCTTGCTTCCTTTGGCTTCGACACTAACAATTTAGATTTAGATTTAACATACTAATACTGCATACCTAAAATGCATAAGAATCCGTACAAACAACGTTTCATCGCTGGTTCCTCAAAATGTTCTACCAAATCTGTATCGATCTTACTCACCAAAGTTTTATCTGAAATCCAATCTGGGCTTCAAAAATATTGTTCAACAGTATATTCTCGCAGTGGTATCAACAAGAAGTGGATTTTGAAGAATTTGAAGGAACTTTTAGAACATCTGAAATCCACTCATTTTAGTAGAGTCCATTCGATCAAGGCCTTTGATTTTTCGACACTTTACACTACAATTCCACATTCTAAATTGAAAGAAAGAGTCGCAAAAATTATAAGTAATGCGTTTACAAGTAAGAACGGTAATCGCAAATACAAATGTATTGTTGTGAACTATGACAAAACCTACTTTGTAAAAGAAAATTCCCATTCTGAAAATAAGTACACTGAAACAGATATTATTCAGATGTTAAACTTTTTGATCGACAACGTTTTTTTGTGTTTGGAGGAAAGGTCTTCCAGCAAGTTGTCGGAGCAGTATCTATCCTTCAGAGCTTGAAGTCAAAGAAACTACAGAGATAAATAATTCAGCATCCTATTTGGAAATAATGTTGTCCTACGACACTGATGGTCACATGAACACCTCACTCACACAAACGTGACGACTTCAATTTCAGCATTACAAACTTTACTTTTCTGAGCAGCAACATCCCTTCATCGCCAGCTTATGGCGTCTTCATATCTCAAATGATACGCTATGCAAGCAAGTACCAAATTTACGTATTTTGTTCTGAGAGCTAGGCTTCTTTCAGATAAGCTTCTCCGTCATGGATATGTTTGTGACCGACTAACATCGTCACTGAGGAAGTTCTACGGTCGATATGGGGAACTCGTCATATACTATGATGTCCCACTCTCCAGAATGGTGGATGATATTCTGTCATAGACCATTTGAATCATCCAACCAAAGATTGTACTCTGTGTCTTCCGAAATGGAAGTAACCGGATGTGACAGTTCTACCGAATTGAAGCGGTGGGTGTTGCATGCAAGCAGGGGATGCTAACTCTTCTTGGGCACCTGGTCTCACTCCCATGTCGGGAGTTCGCTTCTTTTCATGTGGTGGAGGTTTTTGTTTGTTTGCTTTGGTTCCTGATTTTGTATGCCTTCGGTTTCTGAATTTCTGAATTATCGATTTTGTGCTGTATACAGGGATATTGTCTTTATCCATATTTGTCATTCAGAAGCTTTCTCTTTGTACTTGTCAATTCAGTCTAGTTTTTGGTTTATTCTTTTAGAATAAACAATAGAATTTAACGCCCTATCTAATCGTATAAATTATTTTCGAATCAGTAAAGAAATAAATAAATAGAGAATCGATAAGGGGCCGCCATTTTGAAACGATGGTTTGACTGTAAATGAGTATGATAGAATGGTCCTCGATCCAATAAATTTGTTATTAGGTTTCTTACGGACCTACCACAAAAATTTAGGGGTCAGGCGTTTTACCGTGTATTCCAACTGTAAACATTCAGATAAAATCTGCATTTCATTTTGCCGCTATTATCTGACTGTTTATAGTTGCGATACAGGACAAAATGCAATTTATTTGATGTGGACAAGTGGTTGATTTGTATGTGGTATGCATGAATAACGTTAACATTTAAATGATCTTCAAGATGAACCTGTGTAGATCAATGAGTTAGCGCGGCGGTCTGCGGATCGGAAGGTCAAGTGAGTTCGAATCCCACTGTATGCGTGTGTTTTTCATTTTGTAATTTTCGCTTGCTCCGAGTTCCTCGCGGCGCGACAAAGCCCATACATAAGAAATCAAGCATGTCATTCACCCGAAGCATAGGGTGCAGTGGACAAAAAGTAAGATGTATCAAATATGGCGTCAAACTGAAATCGGTTCAGTATATCTTTAACAAAGATAGTGGTTGTATAGCTTTAACGATTATCCCTTGATAATCGACTGGAAAGTGGGAGATACCCAATCTGAGTGGAGAGGCGGGAGTCTGCCTGCCTGTTCTAAACTTTAACTTCCGCATATTTTTTTATCGTCAGAGATAGAGTTCATATCTAGCATGCATACTCAACTAGTCAAACCGTTTCAAATGACACCAGGTCAATGACCCTGTGCACTTCCTGCTAACCAGACTTTTCGGACTTTGTTGCCATCGGGGCATAGTGTTTCACAGACAATCTTGTTATGGAAAATATCAAATATTATTATTACCAGGAGTGTAGTATGTAATGTACAATATGGGGTCATTTTTATGGGGGTCATTTTCCTATAGATCTAACATGTAGAAACATGACCCCCGGGTATTTATTCTACGGTTTTGACGCATTATCCTACGACTAGGGAGTCATTTTTCTACGTAGAATAATGACCCCCGGTCATTATTCGACGGGGGTTATTATTCGTCCTTACACCGGCACTGACCCAAAATTTTCCAAAAACAGGTATATATTTTGGCCCATTTTCAGTCAAAATCGGCAAAATTCGCCCCTTGACCCCCTGCAAAGGTTTCAGTGTTAAAATCCGTCAAAATTCGTAGATTGATTTAAAATTTAAGGATTCTTAGCCCAGCTTCCGCATCGTTGGTGCTGTTTACGAAAGGATGCATATACATGTTTATGAAGTTACGTATATAAAGTTCGCGCGTTTTCGATATTCTACCGTAAACCGGAAGCAAGAGTTTTCGCGGTACATTGTAGTATTATTTAATGAAATCGCCCCTTACAGGACAATATGATGTGATAATGACGCGTCACATGACAGTTCTCAGCCAATGAGAGCGGGAATAAACTATATTATAATAAGTATTATTTTTTACCAACTAAAATGATATTGATTGAACAAATACATTAAAAATAGCAATCCAAGGAATGCTTGTATCGCCTGCGAAGCGGTTTATCTTTAAACAGTGGATCAAATATGTAGGTCAAGGTCACTTGGTTTAAAACTATTGGTATCAGTAGGAAAGTCTTGTCAAATAAAACTCATATGTAATATATGGTATCATACCTCTAACTCAATGATTAAAAGATACTGTAAACGTGGTTATTTTGGCGGGGGACAATTTCGCTATTATAACATCAAGACTTTTCGCATGGGGGATATGCATGATAAAAATGTCTTTCCCATTGTAAGAATGCAACGGGAATATTTTTGCGTGGAGGAAATTTTCGCAAAATCCTTCTATTCAGTTTCACGAAAAAACGCGAAAAGTTACCCCAACACGGAAATTTCCGCGTTTACAGTATGGTCAATCTCAACTTTTAAGAAAAGAGGGTCAATCATCCAGGTCAAGGTCACTACGTCAACATTTTGGTAACAACAGAAGTGTCTCTTCATAAGAAATGCACACGCGAAACAAAAGATATAGCCAATCTTAGATTTTTTGAAAAAGAAGTTCAAAGGTCAAAAGTCACGAGGTCAAATATTACAGTATGTTTAGAAAGGTCTAGTTACAAAGAATACACATGAGAAAATACCAAAGACCAATCACTTACCAATCAAAAGATATAGCCGATCTTAATTTTTTGAAAAAGTAGGTCAAATATCTAGGTCAAGGTCGCAAATTAAAAAATTATGGTATGTGTAGAAAGGTCTTGTCACAAGGAATACACATGTGAAATATCAAAGCCCTATTACTTACCAATCAAAAGCTATAGTCAATCTTAAGGTTTTGAAAAAGTAGGTCAAATATCTAGATCAAGGTCACTAGGTCAAAAATTATGGTATGTTTAGAATGGTCTTATCACAAGGAATACACATGTGAAGTATCAAAGCCCTATCCCTTACCAATCAAAAGTTATGGGCTGTGTCATCCTAAGTGTGACAGACAGACAGACAGACAGACAGACAGACGCACGGTCTGACTGACAGACAGACGGACAACGGACAAAGTGATCCCTGAGTGTCGCTATGCTTCGTAGGCGACACAAAACTAGCAAAGACACTGCTGCAAGTTACGCCCGTCGGTGTATTTTAATTTCTCAAAAATAATAATGCAACTTGACCTCTATTACACATTACTCAATTAACACGATTAAGAGACAAAAAAAGAAAAAAAAAGAAAAAGAAAAAGAAAAAAAAAATAAAAAAGACAAAGAAAAAAAAAGAAGAAGAAAGAAAACTGGTGAGAAATATGAAAGAATACGTGTTGTTCTTCAAGTGTACAAAGTTTGAATCAAAACTATTTTTCAAATAAATTACCAGAACAAAAATTTCCATAAATTTTAATTTCAGCTACAAAATTGACCCCTAACCTTACAAAACATTGGGCTCTTTGATTTGCTAGAGCCAACCCACTTTGTAAATTTGAAGGTTCTAGGGCTGAGAGTCATTCTAAGTTCAAGGACAATAACTCTGCAAAAAGTCAATTGAACACTATCTAAAACTGAATATGTAATTCATTATTATGAAGGTACATGTGTACATGTATATACCAAGTTTCAATTAAATAGCTGCAAAGGCTGCGAAAAAGTCGATTAAATTGTAAAATTATTGAAAATTTCTATGTTCGAGGGCCTTAACTCTGCTAAAAATAAGTCAATTTTTTGAAACTTGAACTGGATCTTTGTTTATTTTCAAGGCCCATATGAAGTTTAAATACATTTGTACAATAGCTGTATAATCTGCTAAAGAAACCCGGAAAACTGAAAATTGGAGAAAATTTCTATGTTCAAGGGCCATAACTCTGCTAAAATAGGTCAATTTTTCTTAACCTCAAACTGGACCTGTAATTATTTCTTATAAAGACATGAAGTTTCAATTCAATAACTCAAAGGCTGATAAAAAAGCCCGGAAAGCTGTAAAATTGTGGAAAATTTCCATGTTCAAGGGCCATAACTATGCTAAACATAGCTCACTTTTTCTGAAACTCGAACTAGATGTGTAATTATTTATTAGAAAGAAATATTAAGTTTCAATTCAATAGCTGCAAAGGCTGAGAGAAAAAGTCTGGAAAACTGTAAAATTGTAGAAAATTTCTATGTTCAAGGGCCATAACTCTGCCAAAAAGTAGGTCAATTTTTCGGAAACTCGAGCTGAATCCTACGCCGCTTGAAGTCATGTGTGAAGTTTCAATCCAATACATCGAAAGGCTTCAGAAAAAAGTCCGGAAAACATTATCTCGGAAGGACAGCGCCATAACGTAATGCGTCCCGTCTAAAGACGATCGTACATATATAAAAACAGCCTATACCATACGAAATAAAAAAAAAACATGGCCAATACTAAGATACCAAGCAATTACGGAAAAACAGGACCAATACCCAAAAAAGCAGAGCCAATACAGAAAATCACGTCACTTTTGTCCGTGAGCACGAACATTTCAGAAACTTGAAATGTTAATGAACGATGTTGAATCATTTCTGACGTTGATTTAAAGAATAACATTGATTGAGTCTTTTTTGAATTGGATATTTTTGAATGGAAATAAAGAAAAGCTCAAAATAAATCATATTGAAATGCGGATATAGTGGGGTTGCAATGCCATAACCTTCCCTATCCTCCCCCCTTTTGGTAAAAAAAAGAGCAAGGAAAATCATACAGAGAGAGAGAGAGATAGAGAAATCGTATTCTTGTGGCAAAATGTAATAATCTTTTCTCAAAATTTTTTGGCTCGCTGTACCTCGACGCAATAACAGTACCAATATGGAATACACTGGTTAAAAACCTATAAATTGAGAATAATCGGTGATAATTTAGAATTAAAAGTGAACATGGACTAGACCCTCTAGAGCATTATTTTTTTTGCTCAAGCTTGAGATCTTTTATGTAATTATTGGCAAAATAATAGTCTACTGCTGGAAAAATCGTGCGATACATTTTTGGGGAAATTACAATTATCCCACGAATGTTAATGAAATACCGCTGCTTTAGCAATTTGCAATGTATATCTTACTTCTGTAAGATTATCATGATTTTTGTCTGGGGCTTTTTTTTTTTAAGAAAAATGTTCTGAAGTAAAAATTGTTATGTTTTTCCGCCTATCGGCCCTAAGTTTAGAAAGAAGTATTTTTGATGCAAATATATGACAGTCAAGCCTAAATTAGGAACAATGAATAACAACAAAAATGCAAATTTGATTGAAATTGGAACCTTCATTTTCAATTGACCTTGAACTTACAGTCAATGACCTTGACAAATTTTGGAAGTGCTCAATCAAAGAATGATTTCTTCTCTTGTCCCTACAGAAAGCTTAAGCAATATAAGTCATTTAAACGATGCTAAAAATCAATTTTAAAAGATATAGTCATCATGCGTCAAAGGAAAAGTTGCCATGACAACCATTTTTGACCTAAAAATGTAGGAAAACAAAACAAGGTCCCACTTATTTTTTTTCAGTGAGTGTATTTGTAACATAAAACAAATTTTGTTCTGACAACAGTGATGGTGTTATCAGCCTGACATTTTGTGTTATTTTTTTTTAAATGGTAAATATTGGACACAAATAGGCCTTAATTTTGACCTATTTTATGCCAATTTTTGACTGGTTTTGATTTGATAGGATTCGGTTAATCGAAAGCTTTCTAAAAAATGATTGATTTGTCTAGAAATAGAGGTTATAAAGATTATAAGTTGTTAATACCAATAAGCTCTAACAATGGTTTTCATGGCAACATATATAATAATCGAAGATGACTTATTTGACCATTGTTTTAGTGCTATAAATAAATATAGTTAGAACTCGTTTCCATGGCAACTGGAATGTTTATTTAAAAAGAATTGTTATTTTTGTTTTCAGCGCATTATACATACCACTTATAGAGAAAATCATAAAAAATCCATGACATGCTATTTTCAAAATATTTTGGTCCTTACAGAAAATTGATATTAAAGGCAGAGGGGGGATGATACTACATGTACTCAAAAAAGTTTTGCATCACAAGTCAATTTGCCTTATACTTTTACCGCTTACATTATAGATGTATCATGACTTTAGTGCTCAGTTTCCGTAATATTAAATTTTGACATTTCCTACCATAAAGGCAATAGATTACTTAATTAATCTGAATGTTCTCATCAGAATATCCCTACCAGGAGAGACAGAGGAATTTGAAAATTATGCAATTTTTTGGAGAATTTCAATATTTCATTAAAGTTTTCGGCTATGATGAATTATAGAAATTGGTTGACAATTACTGATCTGTGTTGAAAAATTAAGATATCCTCTTTGCAACATTGTGAATTTCATATTGATTGATATATTTTCATTTATATCTTAGACTAATAGAATTTGATACATGTAATATTAGAAATTTAGATAATTTCCTAAAAACACCCAATAAATCTTCTGCCTCTGAAATAATAGATAATCACAAATCAGCTCTTGCTTCCTTTGGTTTCGACACTAACAATTTAGATTTAGATTTACCATACTTATACTGCATACCTAAAATGAATAAGAATCCGTTCAAACAACGTTTCATCGCTGGTTCCTCAAAATGTTCTACCAAATCTGTATCAATCGTACTCACCAAAGTTCTATCTGAAATCAAATCTGGGCTTCAAAAATATTGTTCCACAGTACATTCTCGCAGTGGTATCAACCAGATGTGGATTTAATAGAATTCGACGGAACTTTAAGAACATCTGAAATCCATTTATTTTAGTAGAGTCCATTCGATCAAAGCCTTTGATTTTTCGACACTTTACACTACAATCCCACATTCTTGATTGAAAGAAAGACTCGCAGAAATTATAAGTAATGCGTTTACAAGTAAGAACGGCAATCGCAAATACAAATTTATTGTTGTTAACTACGACAAAACCTACCTTGTAAAAGAAAAGTCCGATTCTGAAAATAAGTACACTGAAACAGATAATATTCAGATGTTAAACTTTCTGATCGACAACATTTTTGTGGTGTTTGGAGGAACGGTCTTCCAGCAAATTGTCGGAATTCCAATGGGGACCAATTGTTCCCCACTCTTTGCCGACATTTTCCTTTTCTCATAAGAAGCTGAATTCATTCAATCTTTGGTCCCTGAATTGAAAAGATACTTAATTAGCTTCTGACTTCAACTTCACTTACAGATACATAAACGATGTGTTGTCCATCAAAAATCCAAAATCCAAAGTTCGCGGATTACCTCAACAGTATCTATCCTCGGAGCTTGAAGTCAAAGAAACTACAGAGACAAATAATTCAGCATCCTATTTGGACATAATGTTCTTCCACGACACTGATGGTCACATGAACACCTCACTCTATGACAAACATGACGACTTCAATTTCAGCGTTACAAACTTTCCTTTTCTGAGTAGCATCGCCTGCTTATGTCGTGTTCATATCTCAGTTGATACGATATGCCAGAGCAAAAACCAAATATACGGATTTTGTTCTGAGCGCTAGGCGTCTTTTAGATAAGCCTCTCAGTCAGGGATATGTTTGTGACCGACTAACATCGTAACTGGGGAAGTTCTACGGTCGATATGGGGAACTCGTCATACACTACATGATGTCCCACTCTCCAAAATGGTGGATGGTATTCTGTCATAGACCTTTTGAACCATCCCAAAGAATGTACTCTTTGTCTTCCGAAATGGAAGTAACCGGATTTGACAGTTATACCGAATTGAAGCTGCGGGTGTTGCATGCAAGCAGGAGATGCTTACTCTTCCTTGACACCAGGTCTCACTCCCATATCGGGAGTTCGCATCTTTTCATGTGATGGAGGTTTTTGTTTGTTTGCTTTAGTTCCTGTTTTATCCTGATTTTGTATGCCTTCGGTTTCTGATTTTTCTGAATTATCGATTTTGTGCTGTATACAGGGATATGGTCATTATCAACATGATCAATATTAGTAATTGTTTGCGCGAAGAAGCACCGTAGAGAACAGTCCGTGCCAAATAATCCTTGAGGTGGGGTTATGGGGTTTGTTTATTTATACGTATTATAATTTTAAGGACCAACTTGTCTTGGTCGTAAATGTAGTAAAAAATAAAAATTATAGTATCTGCTTCTGTTTCATTTTGCGTTAAAATTTTGTATATTGGGTACTTTATTTAAGATATTTCGAGATGAACATAATCCTTGGATTGTAAATGTTTTTGATTTTTTAGATACTTCCTTTCAGGAAGTATCTTACTGTTACATTTGTATGGTAACTGCTTCAAAGTATGCAAATTGAGATACTGCCGATTTGCACCTCAAAATATAATGCTGTGTCTAGTTCGGGAATTTGCTGTCTACCAAATACAAAATGCAAGAACAATAATATTTTCCATCTTGAAAACAGGTTCAATTTCATATAGAATAAATACACCATACAATATCAATTACAATTCTTGTTTTCACAGCAAATTAGTAGCGTAGTAATATACTACTTTGTTTATGACAATGTTAGGAAAGATAACTCAAAAATTGCATTAGAGTTATAGAGTTGTCTTTTTATATCAACACTGAGGTTAGATAAACATAGTGTGTGTTGTTTAAAGAGATATAATAAGCTTCACATATGCATCATGTGTTAAAAAAATTATCATCATTGCCTTACGATAAAATTATTCAACATTTTAATATCTGCTGACAATAAATTTTGTGTAGATCTAGAAGTATCTCTCAGGACCTTCAGTCCTTTGATTAAATTTCATAACTGAAGAGTATGAATTATAAAAAAAAATAGTACTCACCACTACGAAACAGGTATCACTTTTCTTTATTTTGACACCGCTAAGGATAAGTGATTGATATACATGTTACATTTTATAAATCATGTATGAATTGCATAGATTTCATAAAATAGATATAATTATTTTAATTATAAATTTATCATGTTTATGGCATTTTGTGAATGTTTTAAATTGAAACAATGTTCCATCAGTACAGTTATAAGTTACTGTGAGAAATTATCAATATAGACGGGTGTTGCATGCAAGCAGGAGATGCTTACTCTTCCTGGGCACTTGGTCTCACTCTCATATCGGGAGTTCGCTTCTTTTAATATGGTGGAGGTTTTTGTTTTTGTTTGCTTTGGTTCCTGTTTTATCCTGATTTTGTATGCCTTCGGTTTCTGATTTTCTGAATTATCGATTTTGTACTGTAGACAGGGATATGGTCATTATCCATATTAGTCATTGAAACATTTGTTATGTTTGTTCTATTATAAAATTTCAGTGCACCACATGCCCATTTCAACAAGTTATGTCACATCAGTGATGCTAGAGTTCAAAAAGAGGAAAATCTAACCCAAATAATATGAAATTATGAATAGCAAAAGTTTAATCTTATTGGAAGATTATATGATCATTACAACTGTATAATACCCAAGTGACTCTATTCATAGCGGGGAAAATAACAATGAAACAGATTTTATAAAAAATAGATACATAAAAAACTAGATGGCTACTGTTGCAAGCAACATACGGATTCCTCCTTTATTAAATCTTCTTAGGAACTGAAAAGTTTAAATCCGAATAAAGAAGACGGAAAAAAAGAAATGGCTTTATTAGGTCCCCATTTAGAAAATAAAGTGCTGAAAATTTGGAAAAAAACATTACAATATACATAAAAAGTGTATGTCTAACTTAGGAATCTTAGTGATCAACAAAATAGAAGAAAAGATAATAAATACCTTTCATGTTCACAAAAACTATAAACTACATGATCTATCAACTTTAAATCCTTTAAAATTACTATCTCAAAACAGAAATTGCACAATGATTTTGCAATGAGAAAAATTCCATAAATAGAATATGACTGATAAGTCATACTTCTTAAGAAAACAAGGAACAAGAATAAAAGAGTTATCTTTCTTATGTCATGTTAAGTTCAAATGTGTGAAGTGTATTAGTATAGGACAAAACTGTGTATTCTAAGAGAAAATGTTTGTTATGACCTTGAGAATAATTTTTTGTATGCATAAAGTACTTACTAAAGTCCTCTACCACGTATCTTCGTATCAGTTCGAACCCTTCAGGAGTGGATAAAAAGCGGGGTCAAATAGGTCCAAGAGGGTACCTCTCTTAAATTTTTTCTCGAGAACCGCTCTATGGATTGATTATCTTGTAGCATCATACTGTATACCAACTATCTTGCTACGTCTTTCGGTATGATTTGGACAAAATTTTCACAGATTTTTGCAATATTTCATCGTTTTTGGAATAAGGATCACTGACGAGGGAGGGCTAAATACCCGAAACGTGCATGTCTGATCTATGCAGTTAATCTATCTGCTTTTAAAAGAAAGGAGGGGATCTCCAACAACACTTTGTTGCAGCACCAACAGTAACCCCCAAAATACCCACTGTAAAAAACCAAGAAGACACGCACAGAAAGAGACGCAATGGTACATAGAACGTCAAATCAAAGAGATGCATCAAACACAAATGACTACACAAGGAAGACATGCACAAAAAGAGACGCAATGGTATAAGGAACATCAAAACACAGAGAAACATCAATTAAACATCAATGACTACACAAGGAACACCAACGCATAGCACAGAAACGTCAAACACTAAGGACTACACATGAACCAACGAGACCAACGGACAACCGGTGCCGACTTAGGACGGCAATCAGCCACGAAAATAGCAGAAGGTTTAGGTATCCTGGATTACGTGCGCACAACCCTCCCACTTTTCCGATTACCGAGAGGTTTCGAAGAACGTACAATTGTTGTGTAAAACAACCTACTCACTGTCAGACGACCGCACACAAACAAGACCGCAAAACGCAGGAGCCCAATCAACACAGATAAATATGTAAATGGATATCAAGAAAGGGCATGTATAAAACAATCCGTGCTCTGCCGGCTGTGCGCACATGTATGTTATCACCCGAGGAATCCGACTGACATTCAGAGAGGACAGGTGATGCTAATGAATGACACTAATGAATGACGCTAATGAATGACGCTAATGAATGACGTATAAAGCCTAAGTCACAACTGACCGTGCGTGTTTGGTGATCTTACGTGTGCTACGATTCTAACAATCGTGACGGCCGTAGCAGATCGTAAGGCTCGTATTTAACAAAAGTGGTTAAAAGTGCTTCATACGATACAAATGAATTAATGAAATTCCTGACGATGATCTCAACAACACTGACAATAGAGAACCAAATTGAGCATCGACGGACCCCTAGTAAGCTAGAGGTGGGACCAGGTGCCCGGGAGGAGTAAGCATCCCCTGTTGGATAGCCGCACCCGCCATCGATGTTCATGCACGAAAATGAAAACAACATATAAAATACATGCACTCTCTGAGATATGTCTATATAGTAAGTGCTATGGCGATCATGTCAGGGGAAAATATTCAAAACACTTACTGTCTAACGTACGAAGCGCACGATCAGTCTCTAAAATCAATCGTACGATGCAAGTAGACAACGTACTTTCTCCTAGAGGCTGCCGCGATGATTTTTCCGCAAGTAGATACCCCTTATGCTACCTGGACATGTACCCCATGGAAGTTCAAATTTTTTCTTTGACTTTTGCTGCGATAGTTTTTGAATACCTACAAAATATTATTTCCGGGGTATCATTTCCTCAAGTCATTCTCCATCTATTAAAGCAAGAGGCCCAAGAGGCCACATCGATCAACTGATATGCAGATAAAAGAATGATAGTGAACAATTCGATGGAGGCCCTGAGTACTTGTATCCTATAAGGTTTTGAGAATTTCTGTGTATCTGTTTCGATGGTGTTGAAAATGCCTCATACAATCAGAGTCCTTGTCAGCCATATTTTATGACAGATAAGCTCGAAAACACAAACCTGGTAAAGAACCTTGAACACTTGCTCCCAGTAAGGTTTCGTTAGATACTGTGCTGCGATTGCAAACGAAACGTAGAAAAGACGTCAGCCAATCAGAACTTATCGGCCATCTTTGTTGACAGATCGGCACGAAAACCTCAAATTTGGTAGATGATAGTGCTAGCTTTCTGTAAGTTTTCTAGCAATTCAGTATAGTGGTTGCAGATGAGACGTAGAAAATGTGTCCACCAATAATGATGATCGCGACCATATTAATTTAACAATCGGCACGTAAAACACTGACTTCGTAGGGAATATTTGATACTTACTTCATATTAGTTTTCGTGACATTTTGAGCAGTCCTTGCAAAAAAAAACCCCAAATAAGCCGAAAATGCATCCGCCGAACAGAGCTCATAGCGGCAATGTTTGTTTAATTATCAGCAAAAAACAAAGGAGGGGATCTCCAACAACACCAGGTTACAGCATCCACAGCAAAACCCCAAAACATCCGATCCAAAAACACAGAGCAGACAAGCACACATAAAGCAAAAGGGACAGGGAACGTCAACACACAACACACAAAGATGAAACACAAAGGACTACACATACATGTGTAAACCAACGGACCAATGGGCAACCGGTGCCGACTTACTACGAAGTTTTTGGGGTATCTAGAGGTTCGAAGAACGAATATTTGTGGTGTAAAACAATCTCCTCACTGTCAGATGACCACATACAGACGAAGCCGCAAAACGCAGGGACCTAAGCAACACAAATGAATATGTAAATGGATATAAAAAGAGGGCAAACGTAATGTAATCCGTGCTCTGTCGGCTGTGCGAGCTCATGCATGATGTCACATGAGGACTTTTAAGAATGCACTGGTACAGGACTGTAGATTGATCAAGTGCCCAGACATGGTAGATGGCTTAACGTACTTGCTTCCTGTAAGGCTTCGTTACATTCTGTACAATTTTTGCAAAGGAAAAGTCGAAAATTTGTTAGCCAATTAAAGCAATCGACGGCCATATTTATTTAGCGATTGACACATAAAACAAACTTTGTAGAAGACCTTGAGTACTTGCATCACGTACGTTTTCTGTAAATTCTGTGCATAATGACAATCTGACTGACTTGACTACAGGAATCCATTACGGATCCTGTCAAAACCTCTTTCGAGAATACAGGGCTCCGACCACCTGTCCTCTATGAATGTCGGTCGGACTCCTCGGGTGATCAAATGTATGAGCTCGCTACAACCAGCAGAGTCTGGGCTGGTTTTCTTATGCGTTTTGTTTTTATACCCATTTATATATCCATCTGAGTCATGATGTTTGTTTATATGTTCATTTTACAGTGAGGAGGTTACTTTACACCAAATTGTGCGTTCTTCGAGACCGCTCGGTAATCGGAAAAATGGGAGGGATGTGCGCGTTTGCTACTGATGTGGCAGATGGCCTTCCTAAGTCGGTACCGCGTGCCAATTGGTCTCGTTGGTTTATGTGAAGTCATTAGTATTCCTTGTACCATTTGCTTCTATGTCTGTGCATGTCTGCTTTGTGTTCTTGCAGTGGGTGTTTTGGGTTTTTCCTTTTGGTGCTGTAACTAGGTATTGTTGGAGATCCACCTCTCTTTTACAGAGGAGATTTCGAGATCGCAACAGCCAATCAGAGCCCTTCGAGGCAATAACAATTGACCGATCGACACGAAAAAAAGCCTGGTAGAGGACTTTAAGTACCCGTTTCATGTGCGGCCATATTTGTTGATTAAGCGGCACGTAAAACTGGGTAGCGGACCTTTCTGTAAGGCTTCGTCAAATTCTGGGAAACGTTTGCAGACGAGAAGTCGAAAATACGTCAATCAATCAGAGCTCTCGGTGGCCATATTTGTTTATCAAGCGGCAGGTAAAACACAAACTTGGTAGTGGGCACTTAAGTACTAGCTTTCTGTAAGGTTTCTTGGAATTCTATACATTAGTTGCAGAGAAGAAGTAAAAAAATCAGACGTGGTAGGGGACCTAAGTACTATCAACCTGTAAGGTTTCATGAAATTCTGTGATTGCAGATTAGATGTCGATCATGTAACATATTAACGCCGGACACGTTTGGGCGTTAACTTTTAACATCCTGGACATTCATGACCATGGCGACGCACGGACGAATGACGGCGTGCTATGACTATAGCTCAAGTGGGTTAGAAAAAAAGCCAAAACACCAAGATTAAAACGAAGAGAACCAATCGGTCTATGATTACTGAATCTTCAAGTGATGCGTTAAATCAATATTGACTCCAGCCATATGCTAGATTTTTTCTTCCTTCTTTCCGTCTACTATGCACCTTCATAAGTCACTTTAATAGAAGTCTACATATCTATTTCTATTAAAGAGTTGTTATATAATTGTGTGATTCATAAAACTGTTTTCGTTAATTGAGTATTGTAAGTTCGTTATTTCTTGGAAACATTTTGATTGACTCTTCCACAATTCCCTATCAATAAGTAACTATCGTTCTTGCTCCAATGAAGCTCTAAGTACCTCACCATTGTTACATGATAAGAAAACAATGAAATAACTCAACGTAATTGCAGTATTCGACGGAGATTTGGGAAAGGGTGAATTACAATTTTTTCGAAGTCTAGCTTAGATTATTTTGAGTTATTCTATTCAGAGTTTGAACGGCATGATAAAAAAATCATAACGTGATTATTTTTGAATCAATCTTAATACATCCAGGAATTTTTCAGGAAACAAAAAATCAATCCTCAACAAATCGCACCTTAACGGAAAGGAAAAGCATTCCTCCATCCAGGACCTACCATGTTATTCTTCACATGCTGTGTTCTTCCTTTTTTATGGGTATCTCATGGGTCAGAAATAGTACATTCATGATTGGAAGGGCGGTAACGTTGTACAAAGCAAGTCATATTACGTCATGAGTTTATCTAGAAATGTTTTTTACTTTATACGTTCAGGTATCCATTGTTATCGACATCTAGCAGATCATGTATTGAAATGTATGTCATCTGAGATATTTTTGTTACTGAATAAGTGGGAAGTATCATCGTGTGATCAGCAAACTGCTTAAGACTTTACATTTGTCCTGTCTAATCATCATTTTTCTTTAAATATAACTTTGAGGTGGAATGTGTTGGCCTAGTTTGCATTTTTAAGCCTTTTGTATATTATATTTCATGCATGTTCTGAAGTCGTCCTCTTGTCATATGATTAAAGTGAAAGTACATATCTCTATATGCAGATTTCTTAACAACATAATTACTTACAGTCGATTGTCGTTATCAGTTTTCTTACATCTATATTTTATCTTGTTATTTTGATGCACAATATTGTATCTCTTCGACAGAATAAGAAAGGGCTTCTGTCTCTGTCTGTTTGCTCCTGTTTTTCGCCCCATGTAATGTCGTCATATTAAGAAGATCCTCTTTATCATGTTTATGTGTTCCTGAGCCGTTATTTGACGATTTGAGGCATATATGATTGAATTTCAAGATATGCTCCTTTTAATAATTGTCCTTTTGTCATTGTTTGTACTCACTTCGTGATGTTGTTCATTCCGGGGTTCCCAACCGTTCCGATTGGAATTCTCGGGATTTGGCCTTGCCTTCTCGACGTTGAGACTGAATATCTATTAATTACTTCTTTGATGTTTATTTGTTTCAATATCAATAATCTATTTACTTTAGATGAAAATTTGTGAAAAGAAATGAAAGTTATTTTGAAAAGCTATATCAAAGGATCCAAGTAGACTATGACATATCACTCTCCATGATTTAATGGTGCGTACTTCCAAGAACGGTCTTTTTATCAATGGAATTTTCTGCCTATAAATCGTCCTAAGGAAATAAAAACTAAAGGTATCAGTATGAATAGATAATTCTTCATTCATTTGTCAAAATATGCTGACTGTTTAATTTTTCTTTCATTTTTAAGGCAATGCTGTTCTCTTTTTCATTTTTTGTCTCAGTACTAATCTGTAATGTTTTAATCACATCTTGATAAACTTAAATCTGATTGCATTTTCACATGCTTAGTAATTGACAGATGTTTCCCCCAGTATCTGCCGACTTAAGGCATTTTTGGTTTGCTTATTTAGAATGATTATATAGCCTGTAGATACAAAAATGACATATTCATTTGAGCCTTGGCAATCATTCTCCTACTTTCATTACTTTTGGTGTCACGCTTTTGTTGAAAAAATGAAAGGTCTTTGTCCAGTCTGATGTTATTCTATTGTAGATTTTAGAATCATGATATTGTAAGGTTTGGATTTCCAGGAAGACGTTATCCCATTGAATGCTAGAAAAATAATGAAATATTCTGCATCCCATGGAGTCATCAGAGAATACAGGGCATGTATTTCAGAGATAAAAACTAAAACCTTAATTAGTTTAGCAATATATGCGTATTTTTTCTGTTAAAGTTATCTCTTTGTGTATTGATTGTTTCATTTTGTTTTTCATACAATTTACACTTTTATATGTAAATTTAACACTTTCATTCTATTTCTGTAATTTTACACTTTTGTGTGAAAATAACTACACTTTTGATATCTGAAATATCGACACTTTTATGTTCAAAAGTTTCACTTTCACTTCAATGAATTTTGAAATTTACTCATTGCAAATTTTGATCGAGCTTCTAAAATTACTTAAAGATAAACAACGAGGAGGTGAAATTTGTAATATAAGCATGCACATCTTTGTCAGTGCTATTTGAATGGATAATATCCCATCCATGGTGCAGGAAAATGAAGTTCGATGTGTTATGCGCGAGGTCTGAATTCTGTTGCGCGATGTCCGATACGATACGATACGATACGATAACGAAGATGGCGTTTAACGCACTGTATATGTTGAATGAGTCGTATGAGACTTGAAAATGGATTATTAATATCATGGTCACAACAATTTGTAACTATCGTTGTTAAATGTACGTCCGGTATATTCTCAGTCGCATATCACGAACCCCCCCCCTTGTTCAAACAAGGTAAAAATACAGTCTTAATCTTTTTTTTTTAAATTCTTTTAGGCATATTGCTACTTAAACAACAACTATCTATTGAAATATAGTTAAAATAATTTCGATAAAAACAATGTTACAGTGACCATTATTAAATGATGATGAATTATAGCCGATTTTGCTTATTTTTGATTGGCGGAGACTCAGTTTGATAGAGTTCCCTCAGAGTGAGTTGACCGCTCGAAAGCGGTCTATTCGGGATTTAGTGATGTAATAATAACTAGCACGTTCACGTGCGTTGGTTTTTGCAGTGTTAGATCTTTGACTTTGCGTATCATTACACTGCAAATGTTTACAAATCCTGATAATTTGATAAAGCAGTTATTGTGTTTTGATTTCGGTCTACTCGTGATTGAACAGACCTGGTTAGGCACTGGTTATCCTCGGCCTTCGGCCTCGGTCAACCAATCCCTGACCAGGTTTGTATAGTTACGAGTTGACCTCATCAAAAGGCAATAATTTTATATTGTAGAACAGCAACGCACTTGACTTAAAAAAGAACCTTCATCTCTACAAGATTTGATACTGATTTTGATTTCAAAGTAATGGTCCACGATAAAAGTTCAGCATATTTTAACGTTTTTGGCACACATCTTTTTTTTAAATTCTAGAATCGATTGCGGTCATCGTTTGGCTTTGCTTCGCTTCAAGCCATACTCATTTGAACGACAAAAAACCCCCGCCTTCGACTGGCTTTCTATGACCAACGTATTCCCCGGGTCCTTCCAAAGTCAGTTATAGCTTGCATATCTTCTTGTACAATGAAAGGATATATATAACGAGAAAAGAGACAAAAATAAGGAAAATACAGCAGCATTTTTGACAATAAATGAAGCAATAATACACATGACGCATCAGACATACATGTGTCAGTTTATGAACAGATATAATTAGTTATAGGATTTGTTCCTGTAATACTTCCTACCCAAAGTAGGTGTGTAAATTTGCAAATACTTTGAGCAGGAAGTATGACAGGAAAAAACCTTATGACGAATTTATCATGCCGAGAATCTTTTCGTAAAGTTTTCTGTGTAATTCCTAACGTTTGAAAATTTAGTGACCTACCTCGGCGTCAAGGTAGGACATCATGTGACCGTAATACTGCAATGTCATTGGCTGAAATTAGTACGAGGCATGATAAATGTTCTTTTATGGCAACTTGCTTGTCGATATTGATATCTACTAATGTATCTGTTAAATAGAATGTCATAAGGAAGCTTTTTTCATATATGCTTCAGAGTGGGCCATCATATCGTATGCAGGTTTCATATAGATGACAAACATGTATCTTATGTTAAACGTCTTCAAATCCAATAGCATCATTTAAGAACGGATAAATTAGCAGCATGGACCAGACATGCATGTTTCTGGTACTTAACCCTCGTTAGTGATCCTCAATCTAAACAATGTAATATGGCCAATGATTACGGAAATTATGATGTTCAAAAATGTACCGAAAGACGTAGCAGGATGGATGGGATATGATGATATGGTTAATATGACTTTCTCCTCACACAGAACATGTCGGTTGAAACACAATGAATACACATACGAAACCAACACAAACGGGAAACCAAGATGCATTTGAAAGTTTTTAATCAGTCTTAACAAGAGTAATGAATCTAATGTATGATGGAAATGCAAAAATGTTTTATGATATTCCTTGAACTTTTTTAATAACCGAGTTGTTCGATACCAGGAACTTATATTTCGGATTTGGACACCTTTTAGATAACCGAATGTTTTGGTTATTCAAACATGAATATATCTTCGGCATTAGAACTCATATTCACTGTTTTGCCGTGATGTGCAAAAACTTGACGTATGACTGATGAGTGCAGAGAAAGCAATGAAATGTGAAATTATTACATTTATTGCACATAATAATTAGAGAATTGACCTTCTCATCGGTTAAGCTTATTTTTGGTATATTGATCTATCAAATCAAAAATGCAAAGTAATTCAGTTAATGTGCTCCTTCCGCATATATCCCGTATATAAGCTTATTCTGTTTTATCTTTTTCATAGTGGACTGAAAATCTCTCACGTGGTATGTATAGAATTTTCCTTCCTAATGTAACTGTTTTAAATTATTGGTATGCAAACGAAATACATAAAAATATGTACGTGGACAAAGACGAAAGATAAGAGGAATGCATTTATCATTAATTGCTTATCACATTTTAAGGTTAGGGTTGCGACTACAGGGAGATAACTCTTTTTCATACCACGTAATATTTGAAACCAATATAAACAGTTATTTTAGTATAAGCTCAGATTGTAACATTATTTTAGAAAAAAATAATACTCCTTGAAATTTTCATTGCTTAATGGGTATTTTTGGGGAAAATGCATATTTTTCAATGTAAAAACACTGAAAATTGGAAAAAATTGTCATTTTTGCACGAGTTCTGCTACCAAAGATTCAAACATCAGAATATTTACTATCTTTTAAACTCTTTAAAAGTGAGATCATTAGAAATTGGAACTTCGAGTTAAACTCTATGTTTTGGGGTCAAAATGTTGAATTTTTGCATAAATTATTGTGCTATTTTTAGAAACAGTCATTTTGCTCAAAAACTAATTCGGGTACATATTGATTTGACTGCTTCTGTATAAAGCAATACCATAGATATATATGTAGAAAACAAAATTGTGCAACTGGCGACCTTCTAACTATTAATGAAAATAACGAGTTTTTACCATGACAACCAACAAGATGGTATTTATAAGAAAATACTTTCCTTGGAACTAATTATTTTATCAGAATTTCTCAAAATAGCCTTTAATTCATTCACAAGCTATAAGGATCTCGAAAAATAAGGATATATATATATGAAGATTTGAAATTTCATGCATTGCAGAGGTATATAGAGTTATGATGTGGTATTTTCTAAAAAAAAATGTTAAAATAGGTCAAAAATGGACGTTTATAGCTAAAAAAACGAAACGGGCAAATTTTGACTTTTTGGTCTGAATAGTTCGAGGAGATGTTCCATTACATATGGACCTATCCATCTTTCTTCTACCTCTTTTGATACTTTTGCTACCACACCATTTGCTACTTGCGTGACAAATGGCCGTCTAAAGTCGGCACCGGTTGCCCATTGGTCTCGTCGGTTTATGTGTAGTTTTTTGTGCTTGATGTTTACATGTCGTGTGTCTCTTTTCCTTATCGTGCTGTACTCGTCTTTTGTGTTTTTGCATCGGGCGTTTTGGTATTTTGCTGTTGATGCTGCACCGGGGTCTTGTTGGAGATCTCCTCCCTTTTTTAAAAGTCGCCACCCTGACCTTAAATTTAAGTATGGTGTTATAATAGAATTCCACCATTACGGAAAATGACGACACTCTAAATACGATACTTCTCTATACCAAATAGCTACTTTTCTACTTTTTCTTAATGGGCAGCTCTAAAGTGTAGACTTTCAAAATGCACACTATTTAGAAAAACAACTTACTTTGTCTAAATCTAGACCTTTATAAAGGAAAATGTTTTACCATCCGAAGTATACCGAATGTCACTTTCAGGAAAAGTGTGTATATTTATGTATAATAGATTTCCTGATTTAGTAGAGTTTCCACCGCTGAGATGAACATCATCCCACTGGCCATAAAAGTGATGTTTGGCAAATATTGCTTTTAGAATCTATCTTTAGAATGGTATTGTAGGTCAGAGCCAATTAAGTGTTCTTTCATGATATGTCATCACATATTTTTGATCTTATTTCGAATGAATATAAGATCTGATCATATCAAAATAATTCATTGGAAAAGATATAAAACAAAACAATGTGAATGCCCCGCATGAAAGCTCAAGGAGCGGAGCACTCTTTACAAAAAAATACGCAAAATTTAAAGATCAATAAGCCTTTTTTACGTAACTGCGTTACTAGCATTTTGTGGACGGCAAGTACCGACTCTCGTTATGTCACAGTTAAAAATTGATTGTCCTTGACGTCATATTACGGGAAAAGTACTTATTTTGCCGTCCAAAACAACTGGACCGCAGTTATGTGAAAAAGGCTAATTACTAGGGCGTAAGTGAAAATCACTTTTGCTGGAAGTACAGCTAATGAGAATTCCCTATCCCTAACACGTGTCTGGTACGTTAAATTTGCATTGAATCGTTGTTCAAGAAGGTAACGGATTGGAACACTTCATTTTTCAAGTACCCCGCAATTGAGTGTTTTAAGTCTTTTCATTATCACCACATGGGATCGAAAAGTATGGTGTTTTCAATGTCTTTTTCATCATCTAAGGAATACTGCACGAAACCGATGAGACGTTGCCATATTAAAAATATTTAAATTAATAAGTCCTTATCGTTTATATATCTATAAAAAGTATATAATTTTTGCAAACATTTCAAGGGTTCAAACGGAATGATAGGGGAATGCTTTTATCGTCGACGAACTATTGACGTGTTTAAAAATATAAACTTTTCAGATATCTAGACGATGTAGATTGATTTATTAGGCATCACCCTATTGCAACTGCTCATCAGTTTTGTCGAGTTTTATTTAGAAATTGAAGAAACAACCAAAGAACTCCGTAAGGAATCACAACATCATACGCTCGATCCCATGCAGTGATTACATGTTTTCCAGCTATGTTGCCTGAATGACATCTTTGTAATTACATCAATACTTACATCATACATTACGTTGATTTTTTGTCAACTTTATATTTTATCCTAAAATGTCTTCGAAATTAAAGAATATCAATATCATAGCTCTATTCCTCTAATGTCATTTGGTCATAGATATTATGTACGTATACTACTCTATCCATCGTTTAAGAACTATAGAGTCAGAGAATGAAATAGTGTGAAGCCTTCCGTTATCCATGTAGTAATATATATTCCATATAGAGTCAGATATCCCTTCAGAACGAAGATATCTAACTATAGGGCACTACGAAAAAATAGCTAAATGTAAGGGTTGCGACTACAGGGAGATAACTATTTTTTCATATCAAGTAATATTTGAAACTGACATAAGCTCAGTTTTCACGTTAAAAAATTCAGAAAAAATACTCCTAGGAATTTTTATTGCTAAATGGGAATTTTTGGGGGAAAATGCATATTTTTCAATGGGAAATCGCCGAAAATAGGAAAAAATTGTCATTTTCGCATGATTTTTTTGCTTCTTAAGATTCAAACATCAGAATATATACTATTTATTATACCCTTTAAAGGTGAGATAATTAGAAATTAGAACTTCGAGTTAAACTTTTTTGGCCAAAATGTTGCATTTTTGCATAGATTATTGTATTATTTATAGAAACAATCATTTTGCTCCAAAACTAATTCGAGTACATATTGGTTTGACTGCTTTAGGACATATTGGTTTGACTGCCTTGTCTCACTCTCATATCGGGAGTCCGCTTCTTTTCATGTGGTGGAGGTTCTTGTTTGTTTGCTTTGGTTTCTGTTTTATCCTGATTTTGTATGCCTTCGGTTTCTGATTTTCTGAATTATCGATTTTGTGCTGTATACAGGGATATGGTCATTATCCATATTTGTCATAGAGCAATACCATAGCTCTATACGTAGAAAAAAATTGTGCAACTGTCGACCTTCTAGCTATTAATAAAATTTACGAGTTGTTGCCATGACAACCAAGAAAATTATATTTATGAGAAAATACTCTCTTTTGAACTCTTTATTTTATCAGAATTTCTCAAAATAGCTTTAAGGTATTGGATAGTATTGAAGGAAATTATGCCACAAACATTGAAATTAGCTGTATTTATCATTTAGTATATATCTGTGTTACATGTATATGATATTTAAAAAATGCAAAGTCTAGCATAGAATATATCGAAAGAAGAAATGTTTTGAAAAGGGTCGTGTTTAGGAGTAATTTCCCCTTGGTGAAAAATAAAGAAAAATCTTAATTGCAGAACAAACTAATTGGTGAACTTTTGATTTTTCTGCGACATTTGATGAAATATATTTTGTAGAAATTTTCGACCAATCGATATATGATGCCCCGTCATTCTGTTGAAAAAATTGAATAAATAGAGTTCAATGTAAACCGTTAGGGCCTAAAAGTCATGAAGTAACCATTTTTTTTAATATCCAAATTGGTCAAAAATTTTAAATGAATTTTTACTATGCTGTGCTTTTAGATCACTGGAATGCATAAATGGGTGCCCCAATTACTTCTCATGCGTAATCCTCCCGAGCACCTGGTCCCACCTTTAGCTTCGAAAATTCTTGTTATCAAAATTTCTTGAAATTTCTAAAACATGGGTCCCGAGCATCATATCCCACTCATCCTGCTACGTCTTTCAGTAAATTTTTGTACGTAGTAATTTTCACACTCTTTGGCAATATTACATTGTTTAGATTGAGGATCACTGACGAGGATTAAGTACCTGAAACGTGCATGTCTGGTCCACGCTGACAATTTATCTGTTCTTAAATGATGCTATTGAATTTGAAGACGTTTAACATTCTAGGGATCCGTCGATGCTCAATTTTGTGCTCTATTGTGAGTGCTGTTGAGATTATCGTTAGGATCTTCTTTACCTCATTTTTATCACCCATTGAATACCTTAATTCATTCACACAATACGGAATCCCGAAAAATAAGGGTGTATATGATTTTTTGAAATTCCATGCATTGTAGAGGTATGTAAATATATGAAGTGTTTTTCTCTAAAAAGACGAAAATGTTAAAATAAACCAAAATGTTAAAATAGGACAAAAATGGACGTTTATAGCCAAAAACAAGACGGGCAAATTTTGATTTTTGGTCTGAATAGTTCTAGATGCTCCTTTACATGTCGACATATCCATTTTTCTTTTACCTCATCTGTATTAAAAGTCGTCACCCTGACCTTAAGTAAAATGGAGAATTTTCTATCCGAAAGACGTGTCTTGTGCATTTGATTGTTGTGATGGCGTTCAAAAGGCTAACAGGTTTTAACAATAAATCATAATTTAATATGAACAGAAAAATAGTTTTTCAGTTTCTGAAATAAGACGTTTACCAAAATTGCTAATATAAGATTGCGATTTTCTACATATGACTTTTGGCTCATTTTGGCAAGAGCAAATTAAAAGCCTATATTGTAGATTGAGCCGGAACCTTTCACTTTTGCTTTATTTAAACTGTTTGACATTAAGTACTACGTGTACTGACAAGGACTCAATATCCGAAAAACGTGTCTAGTACAATAAAATTAGTACTATAGAACATATATTTCAATAATGGCAATTGTAAGAGTATTTCTGATTCAACACACATCGCAATGTTGTTGCCTTAGGGAAGATCGTACCTCACAGTTTGACAGAAAGTGCTTTCCCTGACATGGTCGCCATAGCACTTTCTACATAGACATAACCTCAGACATTGCATGTATTTTAGATCATGTTTTCATTTTCGAGCGTGAACATCGACAGCAGGTGCGGCTAGCCATACAGGGGGCACCTGGTCCTACCTCTAGCTTGCTTTTTAACTCGTATAACCCCGTTCAGAAAACTTCGGAACTTCTTGAATATAGCAACGCCCTCATTGTTTGAATAATGATGATATGATTATTTACAAGCACTCAATAACGAATAGTCAAGTCTTTGAAAGTTGGACAACCGAGAAACTTAAGAATTATCAAGACATTGCAATTGTATATGAAAGTTCATAATCAATTGGAAAACAAATATAATTATCGTGACCCATGGTCAACGTTCTGTGCAACTATTCCCCCAAAAGCAGACAATTATCGACATAATTTATTTTGCATTAAAATAGTGTTTCATTTTGATAATAATTATTCCAAAGTTGAGTTATTCTTTGTTACTAATTGTGATACCTTAGAGAAAGGAGCGGTTTTCCAACTGAACTCGGTTGCGCATGCCATAAAAATACAAGTAAAGAACCAAATGGAAAACAAAGGAGGGGATCTCCAACAACACCAGGTTGTAGCACCCACAACAAAACCCCAAAACACCCAATGCAAAAACACAAAGCAGACAAGCACAAAAAGAGACGCGCAAGGGACAAGGAACGTCAACGCACAACACAGAAACATCAAACACAAAGGACTACACATAAACCAACGAGGCCAATGGGCAGCCGGTGCCGACTTAGGACGGCCATCTGTCATGGAAATAGCAGAAGGTATGGTTATCCTGGATTACGTGAGCACAACCCTCCCATTTTTCTGATTACCCAGAGGTCTCGAAGAACGTACAATTGTGGTGTAAAACAACCTCCTCACTGTCAGATGACCACACACAAACAAGACCGCAAAACGCAGGGGCCCAAGCAACACAGATGAATATGTAAATGGATATAAAAAAGGTCCTACGTAATACAATCCGTGCTCTGCCGCCGCGAGCTCATGTATGTTATCACCCGAGGAGTCCGACTGTCCGTCTGGTGACATTAGGATCATACCCACGGTATAAAAGGCGTTTGATGATTCTGACGCATTTTCGATAGTGATGTTGTCTATCTTTGATCCTTCTTATCTTGTTAATAATGTCACCATAAAATGCAGGTTGTGAAATACCCAAATTTATATACTCTGTTGCCTGTATTGGTCCGAATTTCAGAAGAAGTTGACAATAATTTTTGTAAAATTTCCAGAAAGTCTTTACTAGTTTGTGAAAGCGAAAACCTTGTCCTAAAAGTTTCTTGGTAATTTGTAAATTTCTACTATGAAAATCCAAAACATCATTACATGCTCTAGCATACCGGATGAGCTGTGAAATATAGATACCATAGGACGGTAATCTAGGAACATCACCGTCAAGCCAGGGGAAATTTACTATGTTAAACCCAAAATCATCTCTTTTGTCATACACACTTGTATGGATCTCTCCATTAACAATTTTGATATTTAGGTCCAAAAATCGTGTTTCTGTGTTTGAAACGTTTGCCTTGTTTAAAATCAATTCTTGTGGATAAATAACATTTTTATATTTCTCAGAAACAGGATTGTCGATAGCAAGAATATCATCCAGGTACCTAGAAGTACCAATGAAACATTTCACATCATCATTTTTTCTTTGTTTTTGAAGATTTTGGATAAATTCCTTTTCATACGTGTATAAAAATAAATCTGCAACAAGAGGCGCACAATTAGTACCCATTGGAATCCCTACAACCTGCTTGTAGAGTTTCTCACCAAATCTTACATAAATATTGTCCAAAAGGAAGGACAAGGCAATACACAGGTCACAACATGTCCATGATTTGTATGATTTGTAATCTGTGGCGGAAAAGAAACCCTTCGATTCAGAAGTACAAATATAAGTTTTCCCCTCTCGATCAAAACACCATTTAATGAGTTTGGACAGTCGATCATTTATTTTGTCGTGAGGAAGCGTGGTGTACATATTAGAAAAGTCGTATGAAGATATCGTATTTGCTTCAAAATTTCTTGATTTCATTTTGTCAATCACATCCCCTGAATTTTTAATAGACCAAAAGAAGTTTACGCCATTCCTGTTCGTGACAGTTTCACAGTATTTTGCCACGTTTTCCTTTATAGCCGTGAATGCTGACGTCAGATTTCTAGACAAAATTGTTGTTGAGCAGTTGCTAGAATTAGCAATGTATCGAAACTTGTAAGGAGACTTGTGAAGTTTTGGTATACAGTATATTGTAGGGAGATCCAATTTAGAAATAGGGATGTTAAAAGAAGAAATTTCACTGTAACAGTTGTTATGTTTGTTCAAAATATTGGGAACACTTTCGTTGCTTTCGATATAAGTTTTAGTAGAGGATAGTTCCGAAACTTATGTTGATATGTAGTAGCGTTTTCAGATAATTATGGTGTTGTTGGCTGCTTTGTCTGCAGGCGCGAAGACATATTTTTCATGTAAATTTCGTAACTTGGATTTGAAATATCTTTCAGATTTAGAAATTGGATTTTCAAAAAGTTGAGGATTTTTGAGGTAGTTATCTATTCGAATATCGGTAATATCCAAAATGAGGTTTTTCCAGTCATTCAGAGCATGCGATTCGACTCCTTCCAATTTACACCATCATTTGGTATAGGTATCTAAAGCTTCCTTTAGCACTTCGCGACATTTAATAAAATCTATCTTGGATGGGATTCTATACTTAGGTCCTTTCTTAAGAAGACCATGGAGCTGCCTGTCTTTGATAATTGAAAAGTCACCTGTAATAATATGACCAGCTGGTTTATATAGATATGCAGACGTTGCACATTCTCAAGAAGCAGGACATGATTCAAGTATTTTAGGATCTTGTGTATCTTTGTTGTAGTTAAAAACGAAATTTCGAATAGGTCTCTTATATTTGTAACAAATAAGAGGAGGTTCTAAATTTTCAAAATATTGAGGAAAATCACAGAGCGAACAAATATAACAAGAGACTCCAAAGGGGCAAAGAAGACCAAGCATCAAAGGCGACTTCAAACATTAAACATAAATGACTACACATTAACCAATGAGGTACAAAAGAGCTACCTTTGCCGACTTTTGACGGCCATGCATATGTCATACTAGTACAAATAGTGTGCTTATCAGGATTATGTTAACAAAGCCCTCCCACTTGATCAGTCAACAAGCGGTCTCGGACACATGCTGTTTATACCCCCCTCCCGCCGTGTAAAATACAAAACGACAGAAAAAGACAGTTTCGCCAAGAGGCTTGATTTATTTTAGCATAGGAATTAAATCATGCTTTTCATTGTTTTTTTTTCACTATTTGTATTTCCTCTCGTTCAGCCTTGATCATAACATTCGTAATCTGAGAACGATCACTTATCTTTACGAAATGAAATGTGCGATATAAATGGTGCCTTTAAGGTGATATCACACGTTTCATGTTAAACAACACTTATTTTCAGAAAAAAGCATAATTCTGATTCCCTAATGTAATGCCAGATGTAAGGAACAATATGAGGAGGTCACCATCCAAAATTTTGAGATTTTGAAACTGATCAGACTTTTTAACCATTCATTGATTGTAATGGAAATGCTCATTTCTTGGCTATATTTTTTTCAGCCAAAGATTTTCAGATGAAACTTAACATATGATTCCCTCATCATATTGTGCAAATTCTTATAAAAAGAAATCATTCAATGACCACGTCATATTTTGCAAAATCTGACTGAATGTGTAAATTATCGTGTAAAAAATCAAAAGTGCAATTCGATTTATCTTTCTTTACTATGTGACCAAAGACTAAAGCATCCGAATTTATATAACCACATTTTTGGAAATATCACAGCAGTGTTCCTTCACTCACAAAGATTTCAATACGTAAATAAATAGAGCCGAATACAGATTTTGTGTGATAACACGACAGTATGTGCACATGTGTAATGATATTACCATATGGGTACATGTACCTATATTATAAGTTTCTCACTTTACTGACACCTGACTTATTTCTGAATAGATACGACATACATGTATGTATGTAGGTAAAAAAAGTCTTAACAACATTTTCAAATAAGTTCAATTTCAGCCAAAAATTGACTATTGTTGGTCACACGAGGCTTACCATTACTTTGCAAAGAAAAAAAACTATTCGTATTTATATACGAATAACAATCTGACTATTACCCCTGCACCCAGACTCGAACCACGGTCTTCCCGCATGGCGGGCAAGAGCTCTACCTCTTAGCTATTGGATCGACTTGCCGATTGAGCGATTATTACAAAGCCAGATCATCAAGACATTTTAAGTTACGAAAATCGGAAATCTTCAGCGTTAAGATTTCTTTAAAATTCTCGTCTAAGGGAGGCTACTGAAACGCGTGTGATATCCCGTTAAGGTTTGATATGTTATAACATTGACACCAAATTTCCCTTTAATTTTTTTTCTCTCTAGGTGAAGTAACGAAATGATTGTATTCCTTAACTTGGGACTTCTTCTTCTGTTGCCTGTAAATTGGGCCGGCGGACCGTCAAGTGCAAGTGATGATTCTTCGGCTGTTCATTATGTCAATCCTGAAACCACACAACACAGCGAATTTACCATTCCTTCAATATGTGAGCAATTCTTTCGGAAGAATTTTCCCAATCAAGTGCAGCAAGTGCAATCGATTCCAACAAATATTAATAGAAGGCGAATGATAATAAGAAGAGGCAGACCATCTATTTCCGGAAGATTTTTGTGGGGGAGGATCAGATTTGGAAGATAATAATATATGTATAATAACATTGTGTTACAATGTATATGTAAGATTTTGTAGTCAGTCGAATTTCAAACCCTCGTTACAATGACTACCCAAGGCATGGCAATCATGTGTATTGTTAAGTGGACTCCAGTGTATATGGAAAATCATGTTTGACTTAAACACACCATGAAAACTGTCTGAATTAAATGCACAAAGAGCACAATAAAACCCTTTATAATTTAATTTTGTCTTGTTTTAGTATGTATTATGACTACTTTATTTCTTTTCACATGTGTGATAGGATATAAAATTACCATTCTCCACAAAATTATAATTTGATCAACCTTCTGAATTTCATGGGATGTATTAATATAAATGAACAAAGATATCTCACATGTATTTCTCTTTGCTTAAACAGTCTTCAATACAGAAACAGCGCTTTGATTTCATTTTATATTAAAATTCTCATAATCAAATAGATGTTCTGTCGTTACAATATAGGGCAGCCTATGCGCATCCTATAAACCATGTGTCATCAGTATGGTCGTGGCCGAAAGAGTGGAAATCCTAATAGTGAATCATGGAGATTTGATTACTATGAGAAATACAGCCTGTTCGGGCTATCAAGACGATTTAAGGTGGTCCGGGTACTGCGTGACGTCATCACTAATTTCCAAAATATATAAGAATAAATTATTGCCTTAATTACTTGCATGTTTAAAATAGTTTGTTTAACAAATATTTAATCATGTTTGAATAATAAATCCTTCCATTTTTAGAACTTTTTTGTTTGTCATACAGGTATTTTTGGGCATTTTTGGCTTAAAATATAGCATTTTTGTATTCAAATTTACAATATCTTTAAAATGGTTTCCCCGGCTGATTATTTTTCATAGACAACAGATACAAGGCATTTCTATATGACGTGTACATCTTTTCATATTAATGAATTTTCCATTTAAACCTTATTAGTTTGATTTCCATCACATTGAAAAATGTCGCCAATTTTCGATTTTTCAACATAATGAACATATAAAGTTATCCTATGTTGGCTCAAAAGATAGTTATAAATGATTAAACGATTTTATGATAAAGAGAAAATGTCTAATTTAACATGCATTTAACATTTTTTTTGAGTAAATAGAAGTATGTTTGAAAAAAAGTCAAGTTTTTCATAAAAAAAAATTGATTGATCATATAAGAATGTAACATACGATACCTATTATAATATTTCTCATGAACATGAAAGATGGTGCCTACACTCTTTTTATCCTTCTTTGCTAACGTATGAAGATATTCAATCAAGTGCAACGAGAAAATTATCATAAATCATGAAATAAACTGGAGATGAAAGTTGATTTTTAAAATACGCGATGTAACATACGTTGTCTGCCACTACAATTCCTGATGATCAGCTATCACGTGGTAGGTCACATGGTTTGGGGAGATGTTTTTCCTTCATAATAATCAAAAATAATACTGCTACGTAGGAGAAAAAAAAAGTGAAATTTCTTTTATCCCAGATTTTACCCAATTTTGAATAGTGTCAGATATCTTATGTAAAATTTTCAGAAATTAAGTATCCCACGAATAAAATAGTTCAATGCTATTTTCAAAACACATAACCGTGCATGATAAGCTCATATGTTGTACATATTATTGAATGTGTATTTTAAGTTCGTAAATGAGTTAAAGAAGATCCTGACGATAATCTCAACAGCACTCACAATAGAGCACTATGTTGAGAATCGACGGACCCCTAGCAAGCTAGAGGTGGGATCAGGTGCCCGGGAGGAGTAAGCATCCCCTGTTGGCTAGCCGCACCCGCCGTCGATGTTAATGCACGATAAAGAACACAGTATATAAAATGCATGCACTGTCTGACGTTATGTCTATATAGAAAGTGCTATGGCGACCATGTCAGGGAAATATATTCAAAACACTTTGGTCCCATATGTTTTTGATGGATTAAAGTTAGAATGAATATCTTTCATAAATTAAATTTGTATTTGCTAATGTTTAAATCACCCCCATGAAAAGTTCTTGAAATAAATACTTAGTTGAAAATATGGTGCTTTAATATTGAAAAGGATAAAATCTTAAGAAAAAGCTGATAAAATGTCAAAAAAAGATTTAACTTCAAGCAACTCTAGAGTACTTAATAGCCATTCTCTGTAAGGACCAAAATAGAGCGGCACGGCATGTCATGGATTTTGATGATTTTCAGTATAACGGGTATATATGAAGTACTAAGGATGAAAATAATACTTTTCCGTCAATGTTACCTCTGGTTGCCATGGTAACGAGGTCACTCTATTTATAGTACTTCTGAGACCATGAAATAAGCCAGCTTCCAATACTGGATTGCCATGGATACCACTGTAACATTTTGTTCATTTTTACAAAATTTGTTCTTCCTAACTTCAATTCTTCCTTGGTTCACTTAGTTATGTGATATATATTCCAGGACGTTAATTGTATTAATCCAAAATCAGGGAAAATGAAGCGAAAAATAAAGGTCAAAATAAAGGCCAATTTAGTATGTTTCTGGCCATTTTCAATCTTAAATATCACAAAACGCACAAACAGGAGACCAGTGATCTTTATAAAAGAAAATATATGTTTATTGAGAAACAAAATGAATGAACAATTGGAGTGGGTAAATAAGGAGTTTTACCCAAATTCTGTCGTCAAAAACCGTTGCTATGGCAACATTAGACCTGTTTGCTTGTTTCATATTATTTTTGAAATTGATTTTATTCCTCCTTAGAGTTACGTATGATTGTCAAAATGTATGCATGGATAGATATGACTTAATACTTTCAATTACATGTGTAATAACAATTAAAATGTTCAAGGTCATTTACTTGAAGTTCAAGGTCATTTCTACTTTGAGACTCGAAAATTGCAAAAAATATTGAATTTTTCAATTTTTCGTAATCAATTTTAACGAATGTTATTTGAATATTTTCATAGGTCATATTTATTATGAAAGCTTATGAATATAAGAAAGAAAAATCTTAAAATTTATTGTTCTGTAATAATTAAATTAGAATTTTTTTGGGTCAAAAAACCAGAAAATATAGGTTCGTTCCTTTTTTTATCAAAATACTCACCAAGAATTTAGAAATTCAGAGATGTGAAGAAACTTAATCAATAGTCCCTGGAATTAGTGTTAGATTAATCATTTTATGACATATGACTGTTAAGTTCAATATCTGAAGGTTTCTGAAATATTGGCGTCTTCATTTTATAAAAATCAGGATTTTTCATCAAATCTGGTCACTTAAAGTTTAATGACCTTGGAAATGCAGTGGGTGACCTTGAAATATTTTCAAGGTCATCTTTATATTCAAACGTCTCTGGTAGATGTATACATGAACTTCTGTTCCAATATCACGCGTGGATAGTTTAATAAAGATTGTGTTTAAATTCATCGTATCGAAACCTTTCAGCCTATTGTTGCCATAGCAACCAAATTTAAAGCTGGTTTGCATATAAAAGGTCAAATTTACCCAATCAAATTTTTATATAAATGTATAGTTCAAAGATGATACTCATTGGATAACTAGATTTCGGACTTCAAAAAATGAGTGCTTTTGTGTAATTTTCAACCTTGTAAAACAGTAAAAACATGCAAAACAGGGTCTTTAAATGCCCAAAAGAGAGCATTTTGATACCCTATTTTGGCCAAATTTTCATCTTGTATAGAAAAGGCATCCGAGATTAATGTAAAAAACTTTACAAATATGTATAATAAAAAGGATTGAAAGAAAATAATCAAAGTAATTTCAGATAAAAAATGTATCCGTTTCCATGGTAACGAAGCCTACCAATATGCCTCGTCCTATGAAATTTCCCGATTTTTGAAACTTCAAACACGGTTACCATGGCAACGACAACCTTTTCGAAAAAACTGGGGTCGATTTGCATACTAGTACTTCATATTGAACTTCCATACCAAAAATCTCAAAAATCCATGACATGTCGTGCCAACATGTCTTGAAATTCTTTGGTTCTTACAGAGAATTGCTGTTAAGTCATCAGTAATTAATAATTTGAAACATATGTTACTTCTGATCAACTTCAATGATATGCTTCAAAGATTAAAGAGAGCTGTTCAATTTCTTAAATCAAGTGTATTTGCATACATACATATATCAAACAGATATATAAATGGCTTTCCTGATATCAAATTTTCACAAATTAAAGATATCGATCATGAAACCTGGTTATTATGTTTGAACATTTCTTTGATTGAGTCGCTTTTTTGTACATGTAGCTCTTCTTCGTCAGAAAAGGGCAAAAATGAAGAAAGATGAACACAAATTCATTAATTTTGCAGAATAAAACTATATTTTGAAGAATCAGTGATAATAATGGAGAAATAACAGAGTAGGAAACATTTTTACGCATTATAGTGACGCAATATATAGGTAACACATGTTACATTGAGGTAAATTTTAAAAATACGGTAATCTTTAACATTCATATTTTAGAAAAACGGAAAATATAATGTTGAAAATATTTTGAGAATTAAAATGGGTATGGTGCTTTATTTCCCCAAGGGATTGAAAGTTTATGAGGACACTCATGTCACCTCATTTTTCAGACCCTATTTGCACGGTTTTATTGACTTTGAGTGTATTATGGTCGAAACTCCTTAGAATTTGGTATACTTATAAATTGTTTCACCTTTAAAACATGTAAATGACGAAACAGGTACCTTGCAGGGGGTTTCCTTTAATAAAAGGGCATATGAATATAGTCTCTGGCATATTTTGACATCAAATATTAAACCGAAAATTGTAATATTTTTTACCATTTCATTGCTATTTCTCAAAATATTACAATTGTCTTGTCTTCTACTGCTTATAATAAGTACCTGCTGTTCTTAAACAAGTCTTTTCCATTTGAAAATTTGACTTTAGATACCTTATATTCATTTTCATTCAGTTTTCCTTGGATATACTCAAATTTTGGGCAAAATATGATTTTCCACTGAGAGTGCCCGACTTTGTTCAGATATTAGACCCTAAAGATGCCCTGCACGATGCATATATTTTATACATTTTAGAATATCTGAAAATAGATTTTTAGTTTAGAGAAAAACTAAAGTTAGTTTTACCATCCAAGCAGTGTCAAAATAACGATACTCGAGCCCCCTTAAAATGTGATCAGAAGAAATAGTAGGGTGCCCTAGTGTCATAAAGAGCTCTAGTTTTCGACTTTAAAGAAGTCCTCTACTCGTGGGTATTTTCACTTACATTTACTCGGACAAACTCAAAATACAAAGTATTGGTAGTTCCATAAAAATATATTGTCTCGTTTATCCATGAAACAGCGATTTATAAGCCCATTTCAACAAGCTAGCGATTTAACACAGAACTAGTCTGCAACTTCCGCCGAAATTGAAAGTACAAATTCGTGACGTCAGATGTGTGTATACACTACACATTCACACGATGACGTAATGTAAAATATAGTACATGTATGTGTCTCTTTGTTTATATGGTACATTTATAATTATTTTTCGGTTTAACCATTTTCAAAGTAAATTAAACATCAGTGTTTTTAAAAGACCTGTACATATTCATTGTGGGATCCATCCAGGTGGAGGGAGGGGGAGGGGGGGGGGGTTCTTCCCCATTCCTGGTAAGACTTGTACACGAACACGGAAAATATTAAATAATGAAAGGAGGGTGAAAGATCGAAATTTTATAGAATATGAAATCCTAAGTAAAGCCTTTCCTAGCTGTCTAGATGGGATCTCAAATTGATATAGCTTATAGGATTCGGGGGGGGGGGGGCGCAAATGTATTAGGAAGAGGGTGAGAAATGAAAATTAATGTCATTTATTTTCTGATGTTTTATAAAGTTATGAAGGTGAAAAAAATTAAATGATATGGGTCGACAAAAAATTAAATGATATGGCCTGGAAAGTTGTCTGCTGGCTCCGCTCGGGATTTCAGGAAAAAAATGACTTTCTTGAAATTCAATACCGGGAGTTCTAAGTGATCATGTAATGTATATCAAATAAAATGAAATTCTAATCGTCTCCGAATTAAACGGAAAGTAACGAGCGTTCTTCGTCAACATTAACTGATCGAGTATCTCAGTACGAGAGAGAGAGAGAGAGAGAGAGAGAGAGAGAAACCGGCATTTTCATTTCCGAGGTACATTACAAGAATTCAAGACGGACTTGATTTATTACTAATAAGTTATCTCAGCTCCAAAAGAATATGATCACTGTGTTGCCCAGAACAATATTAGAAAATAGATACCCGGAATACATACATGTATACAAGTATTTGATATGGTATCTTGTTTATGATTATCAATTTTCTTTCGAAATTCAGTCGCAACTCCTTCCGCATTTAAAATTTACGTCCCCACCCCAATCTATCGAAAAAGTAAGCATGCAACAGGTTATGCTCTGCATATTGAAAATTGAAGTTCTTGCGTATGTCGATGTTCCACACGGATCTGTTTGATGAAACATTTGATAGACATTTATTTGTTTACATTCATTGAAAAATTTTGTTTTACAAAACAACAATCGTCAAACATCGTATCATTATTTATGAAGGGGAGGGGGGGGGGCGTCTGGAGACGAGAGTTATGTCTGGAAATTCGGGCGGGAGGGGGATGGGCTTAATATTTTTCTTTCACAGTTGTTGCATTCTGACTTTTTTTCGGCACTTGGGGCCTGTATATTTGTAAAATAAATCTAGCTTGGATCTTTTCCTTCTTTATTTCTTTTTTCCCCGCTCACAAAAATAAGTACATGTACATTGAACATGTCGATGACTTATATTTTTACATTTAATTCTCACCGATATTCCACAGACCTAATTTCTCCCTCTTTTAACATGTACATGGCATGCTTTTTCCAATGTAAGGAAGGTAATATTTATTGAAGTACGTACGTGCCGACTGGAAGTGGGGAGGTACAAATGTCAACGAAGGAGGGTGGTATAAATAGGCTGAACGGGAGGGAGTCAGAGTGCCGGGGAAATTATAGAATTTTGTAAATAGGATACCCTCTACCCGACCCAAACCATCTACAAGCGTGATCTAGACGGTTAGGACGTCATGACCCCTTGGATTTGCCAAAAATGCAGATTTTTTCTTTGTTTTACTAGTATGTATTTTTTCCGAAATAGACGGCTTACCCCCACCCCCATGTTCTTTCCGGGGGAAAGGAAGGATCAATTCCCTGAAGATTTTTTATCTATATATGCCTCAGAATCCCTCTCCGAGATAAACTTTAGGATTCTGGATGTCGTTCAAATATATCATCACAAGTACGTACGTATATAAATAAATTATGTACATTAGTAGTTTTAATGTAAATATTTAGGTTTCATTATTAAATGCTCTTTTATCATATTTATCACTCATACACTAGTACACTCTCATTTGATATGTCCTTTATTTTGGCATTTATAAAAGTACATTAGTACATGTATCCACAACATGCATGTACACATCTATATATAGCGTTATGAAACGTGGTTCCCTTTTACACACTTCTGACGTACTTCCGGTGTGAACAGCTATTTTAAGAAATTGGAAAAGGTGGTAAAATATAAATTGGTCTATATCAGCTCTGAAAGAGATTACATAATGGGGAAATTTCTTGTTAGAATTTAGTTTGATATGAACTGTAATATACATGAAAATCTCCACGACTAGAGAACTTCTTTAATAGGCACTCAAAGTACATGACTAGAAATCATCCCAAATTAAAGCTTAAAGATTCCTCTTTAAGGATGCTTTCTCCTGGCGAGCTGAAAAGAAAACGTTCTAGACGACGGGAGATAACTCCTAATGTCGTAAAAGAAGGATGTGCGATAACTGTTTTCTTTATTCATTGAATCAAATTCAATAGCATGGTTAAATGCAGTTGGTTTAGTATATTTTGCTATTTTCATAAGTATAAACATTTTATGTTATCATTTTGCTTTGAAACAACCTTATTCAAATAACATTACGTCACTTCGAGACCCTTTGACATCATGCAGCAAAATGACGTTCGTTCTTCCCACCATATGTAAAACGCTGTAATGCAACAGGACAGGGATGTTATATTTGATTACTTATATTTGCCTTTAAAGGTACAAATAGTCTAACAAGGATTAAACTGTCAATAATGAAGTTTTACCGTAAACAGCTTTAAATTCTACCATTTGAACATCTATATAGTGCTTGCATAAAATATCTCTGACATTTTTGTTTTATAGACGTTTTTACTCTCTAGTACACATTGTTATTTACATATACAGTATGTAGAAATAAGTCACGTTTACTAAGGTCAAAGTGAACACGCTGCCATGATCAGCCAATCGCTTGAATGAACTTAACATCGATTAATACAAAACATGTGGTAAACCACGTACACAGTCTTTTTGAAATTCTCAAAAAAAATTAACTCACTAATATTTCATTACAAATACAAGGTTGATATCATGTATAGATATCATGGTCCATTCTAATAACCATTTTAAACGTGGATAATCGAACACTTTCAATTGACTAACAATGTGTAATAGTGTATGACGGCTTATATGGGAGGCAGGCGTAGTCTGCTATACACATGTGCATTTGTTTACCAAATCCTGAATGATTTATTTAGTTATGATTTTTTTGTGTTCGTTTTTTTAATATTTGATTTAAACTGTGAATATATATATTATATATACATTTGTACACATATCAAAATTACTGTGGATATATATATAGACGTCAAACTTATATATATACTTCTCATAGATAAAAATAAACGAGAACTATACATGTACATGTACACTGTAGATCCCTTTAGCTTATTTTCCCTCAAACTTGTCAGAGTTTTAATTTTACGGTCGTCCTCTAAGCTAGGTCTCTATAACTTTCCAATGCAAAGCCAATAATATTTGTTCATTACATTTTCTTTTCAGATTTTGATAACATTGATTGTCGATTCATTTTCGTCCCATGTGTTATCCGTCTGCCATGTTGTTTTGTTTTGATACAGTACTAGCCTTATGCAAATAAATGCTTACACGTGTTTGCAATGGGTCTTCTACGGAGAAAAATAGGTTATAGTAGGGTACCCATTTTATAAGCAATAATTGATCACAGCTCGGTAGTGAGGGAATATGTGACTATTGTAACCAGCCAGTTTCTAATTTCTTAGCATGATATATAGACTCGTTTGCGTTAAAATTTTGATAAAAATAATTGATCCATGGTTTGATCTTGACGAGACCTAGGGTAACTTTAAATTACATCAATTTATAAGATTAATTTAATAAACACATTATGTTGAAGAAAAAAATTGTATTTTCAGTGTGAAATAGAATCAGAGACACACCAAAAGCATATTGGGTCTTTGCGGAATACAGAGGTTTTTCACCTGACATACGGTATCTGACGTAAAACCATTGTGACGTCATGGAAATGGTATGGTAACGTCGATTTTGTACCGTCATTTCCTAGACTTTTAGGACTGTTTCCAAAGAATTCGATAACGTCATAATCAGTCTACGTCAGATACCGTTTCAAATGGGAAGTAACTTGGTTTTCGAAAATAGAGAATAAAACACACCGAAACACGGAAAATACAACATTACCAGTAATTGCACCCTCTATTGTCATCGTGTCAACGAATCATGTGCTAATGGCGATTCGTCCCTGAATTTTTGTAGATTACAAAAATTAATAATAAATCGCCACGTATACTGTTTCTTTATCTCGTTCGCATTATCTTTATTCTTTTGATAAATTCCCTTTGCGTTATGTCTAGAAAAAATTGAATTTTTCAACTCTTTCAGGCAATTATAAATTTTCCTGTTTACATGATCCTTTTGTGCCTACACAGCATAATATATGGATCTTTTACAGGAACTTTATATAAGTAAGGGTAAATATAAAAAAATGTCGTTAGCTATCATCTTACAGTATTTCATACTTTTTCCGACAATTAATCTTTCAAAGAAAAACTGGAAATACACCCCTTCAAATCAGCATTTCCGCTGCCATACATTCTTTGCAACCGCACTATCGTTCGTATGATTTTTTTAATTTTGCAAGTTCGTCGTGCTGTTGGGATGGCGGGAAGGACAAACGTCATTTTGCTGCATGACGTCAAAGGGTCTCGCAGTGACGTAATTTTATTTGAATAAGGTTGTTTCAAAGCAAAATGATAACATAAAATGTTATACTTATGAAAATAACAAATATATACTAAACCAACTCCATTTAACTATGCTATTGAATTTGATTCAATGAATAGAGAAAACATTTGTCGCACATCCTTCTTTTTCGACATTAGGAGTTATCTCCCGTCGTGTAGAACATTCCAGCTCGCCAGGAGAAAGCATCCTTAAAGAGGAATTTTTAAGCTTTAATTTGGGATGATTTCTAGTCATGTACTTTGAGTGCCAATTAAGGAGGTATTGAACACTTGGACGCCAAATTTAATTTTTCTCAAAATTTCAAAAATTATATAGTACTTGCCCATGTTGCCTGTCCTTGATTATACAAACTCACATTTGATTCTATCCGCAGAAAAAAAATCTATGATACTTTGAAATATGCATTTTTCAACGTTTCCGTGGATTAATTGATGACTTCATAATATTAAAAGTATCATTCTAGTTCTCGTTAAGCTATTGAAAATTAGTTTTAATTTAACTACCAAAATCTTCATATATTTATTGCACCTCAATATGGAAAATATGAAATGAATTTTGATTTAAACAAATGTAGGATACTGGAATGAAATACGATACTATCACAAAAATTGCAATTCCTATCCAATTGACTGTAGTTGATAGCTAATTAATTATTAGGAATCCTGCGGATGAATCTTTGTCGAAAACTAACAAATTGGTCAACAATGTTCAGAGATGATTTCATGATTAAATGAGAAAAATTGAATTTATTATTGAAATATTACAAAGCTTTTAAATTATATTTCCCTATTTCTCCTTAAAAAGTCGTTCATTTTCAATGAAGTAACATCCGCTTTCCTGTAGTGTAAATTTGTCAACGAATTCACCGTGATGGAGAAGATTGAACTTTCTATTTTACATATGCAACGTTTCAATGCGATACGTTTTGTATTGCTTTTATTGTATTTTGAATGCGAAGGTTTTTGATGCATTTTTTTCCCGAAAACGTCGAGATGACGTCGTGGTTTGCTCATGGCTAAAACCCCCAAAGTCCACAATTTCGAAAATCGCCATAATTTCTTCAAATGACGCCGGAAATTATTCATTCTTCATCAGGATACTCATATGAGTATATCAATCAGGCTGAGCGTATAAATTGTTTTGAAAAAGTTT